>JYFJ02004825.1:0-29124 GCA_000934665.2 Catajapyx aquilonaris | reverse complement strand
AGATAATCTTAATGGAAACTTTTTATCACATCCTGTGTATAACCCCACCACTCCATTTTTTGGGGGTGTCCCAATATTTTCAGATCAGGGCAAGTACATATGAACTGGACAACCCAGTGGGCATGGGTGGATGTCAGGCTTATGCTGGAGCATGCCTCCTTCTTGATCTCCATCATGGAGAAGACCACTTTTGGAAAACTCCTGCTGGCCACATTTTACAATATTACAACATGATGGTTCTCATGAAGAGCATCTGGTTTTCACTGGTTCTACTTGGGATCATCTTAATTGCTAGGTATTGTGATTTGTGAGATACACTTCATTAATAATTTCACATAGCGTGCAATTGTGTGAAAAATATTAAACTGCTCATTTATCAGTTGAAAGTACTATTTGTCTATTCTGCATCTTGTGCCAACTTCTGACCACTCTCACTATGTGGTAATAGAGAAAATGGCACCTTTTCCCTTCTCCTCTCAACCCATTACCATATACTGGGGGCACAACATTTCTGGCTGAGACAATTTTTGGCTGTCTGATGTGGTTGTTGCAATGGCTTTTAATAGTAAAAATTGGAGATGGGAATATCTGCTTATAGCCTATGCGGAGGATGGAATAATGTATTACTGGGGTACTACATTTTGTCGCCTCAGCAAAGTCAGCAGGGGCCAAAACTAGAAGTTACTTTCAACTACTAAAAGTAACCTACTATTCTCTGCTACAACCATTTCATGGGAACGCAAGTTTCTCTCAACCAAATGAATTGTTTCAGACTAGTCTCTGTTGCAGGTCGAGTTTCACAGAGGAAACACCCAATACCAAAGAATAGAAAGAAGCAAACAGGAGTACAAAATGGAAAGGCTCATTATTCGTGGCAAAGCTACTGTTACAACTCTTGTTGTGAATACACATTCAGTATAAATATTTCATAACTACAATATCCTGTCTTTGAGGCCCTCAACGTCCTTCACCTCACCAACCTTCTCCGTCAGCTCCACGCTGTTGATCCGAAGCATTGTCTGTGCGTATCTGTACCCTGTTGGTCAATTGATTTTGTTACCAACAATGTAAAAAATAAACCTTGTTATAAGCATTCTCGACAGCTGAATTGCCAATTTTGAGAATAAGCCACAAGAAGCCTATTACATTACCGCCTGTATTGCAGCATGATGGTATATGATGGAGTCGACCAAGGGGAATTTTTGGCAGGTGAAATGTAGGCAAATTGTCCTGGTCCACACCCCACCTTATATCAACATACCAGTTAATCCACTAGACGCGCATCTCACAAAAATCTTGTCATCACCAGCATGTAGCTTCTTATGTGGTATAGTTATGCAACTCACTATGCATCTTCTGGTGCTCCGTACGCTGGATGTAGAAAAAGTGGCTGAGGGTGCGTGAGAGGGTCTTTTCCACAACAGTAGCCTCAACCCTAACAAGGTCTTTGGGAAGGAGTGGGCGTCCAATCAAGGTGAAATCTCTGCTCCCCACCAACAGCACCTGATTGTGAGTAAATATTAAAAATACATTACGCAAAAAAAAAGAGCCACACTCTCAGACCAGGGAAAGTAAAACCATGCAATGTTACTCTCACAATATTATTAACACTGCAGGTGACAGAATGGAAATTGACAAACCTTTTCAAATCTAATCCTCTCTCCAGCTTCAGGCGGCCAAGGGCTTTGCACTACGAGAAGATCGTCACTGGTGACCTTACGCTGCATCCCTGCCACGTATATTATGGCAAAGAGCCTTCCGTAGCTTTCGGCTTCTATCTGCTTATTCACATATGATATCACATCTGCAAAAATGACCACAAAATAAACAAGTGTTAGATCTTGCTAAAAATCAGGGCCCTTTTGGCCTTTGTCGCAACAAGCTGTAAGATCAAAATAAATATTGTCGCTGTAAAATAAAAACCTGTGCTCTGGTGAAATGACAACTATTCAGGAGACCTTAAGAAACCATTTAATTTTAAAGGTACCACGTAGATTGTCATAATCTATATGCATCTATACATTTTTTTTAAAGGCCTGAAATGTTGTGATCTCACCACAGGTTTTTATTTTACAGTGACAATATTTATGTCGCTGGCAACTTGGCAAAAATTACTGTACAGTACAAGCAGCTCTGAAGCAGTGAATGAAAGTTCCACTTTGCATTTTCACCACAAATAAATCAGTAATGAATGAATTCATCATTCAATCAAAATAAGTGGCATTGATTTAGGGGAGATGGAGTGGCGCCGCGGTAACGCGTGCGCCCACGGAAGTTAAGGTCCCGGGTTCAATCCCCACCCGGGGTTCCCACCTTCTTTCGTGCAGAGTTGGGCCATCTCTGCCTTCGTTTCGGGTGGCAATTTCCGACAGACTAAGCCACCCGGGGGAGTTCACAAAATGACCAATATGCGACATTTCACTTGCACTTTGCACATCCCCTCCTATACTTACCCTTGGAACAATTAACATATACACATTATATGGTTCCCAAAAATAGTGGTATTCCACTCCCCTAATAAGGGCCCACGGTCCGATAATGGGGTACAGGAAAAAAAAAAAAAAAGTGGCATTGATTTGCCCAATTTACATCTAGATCACCAAGCCTCTTCAAAGACTGATTACGAAAGCCATGAACATGTGCAGGCTGATCACAATGCGGTAATTTACATCGAGAAGACTGCACTGCTGGGCTTCTATGCACAGTATTTTCAATTCAGATGCACAACCTGACCATCTGATTACATGCCAAATGGGTCAATTCTGTCGACACTTTCAGACTGTTTGCTATTGTTTGCAGCATTGTTACACAACCACTAACTTGTTGATACCAGTGAATGGCAGATGGCCCACATCTTAATGGAAAATGCAAAGTTTGTGCCTCCAAAACTACTCGGCCTCCTGCCGTGTTTGTCCATCCCACCTCTAGCGACTCGGTCCTCTTCTTCCGTCTGGTCCTGGACCAACTCCTGCGCTGGCCTGATTTTGGCCTGGGCCAGCTTCTCTCCAGCCCTGGATCTCAGGTGCGCCACCGTTTCTTGCGTCCCTCCATTGCCAGACCACAGCAATCCAGCAGCTGGGCCTAAAAGATGAAATCATGGTCAGGATTTGTGTCCATCTGGCCCATTCCAATTGCTCGTCCGGCATCCCCAACAACGTGCCCCAACCATTCCCATAATTACCTTGAAGGTTGATGCCCCTAGCTCTGCCCAGGGCAGAAAAGAAGCAGCAGCCTCGAGCCCAACACGCCACCATCGGAGCCGCCATCTTTGAATTTACAAAGACGATACAAAACATAGCAGAATCGATACCACGCAGTCGATACCAATAGCACAGGACTATCGACTCTACAGTTGAAAATCTATGCAAATTTTTTCCCAGCTAACATTCCTTGAAATATTCAATTTTCTGCAAATTTCCTACAGGTCCTGTGCAATCCACTGAATCCTGAAAAAAAAGAAGTGGGTGTCGTACTCCAAACAACAATGTAACGTCACACTTCCGTTTATTTGATGTATGATTTGAACAAATTTGTGCCCCCATTTGTTTCATCGCATTGCTGTGTCTTGCAGAAAAATGCAACAGTGAAAATTTTCCGGGCCAAATGCTTAGTTAATAGCACTGCAAAACGGGCTATGGTCTTGACTTAATTGATCCGCGATCCTTATCTTTTCGTTTGCGGGCTCCGGCACAAACTTTTACATCTTGGCCCTGCAGGTAAAAAACAAAATCAAAAAATCACACAACATGAATTTTTTTTTAAAAGGTACAAAGGGACACTGAGAAAGATTGGAAGCTTTTAAAGCTTGAAATCACTTTCCTTCAAACTTCATTTAGTTCAATGTACTCGACATAAAAAAATGGGGATACTCCACACTTGTAGCCTTTCAATGATAATGATATTATTATATGAACTTATAAAGTGCAAAGGGTAGGTAGGGGGGGAATGTAAGACTGATTGTTCTTAAGCATAAAAAACGTAGGTAGGAAATAAAAGAAGATTAATGAACTGGAAAAAAAAAACTTCTTTCCGGATTCCAGTTTCTCCTGTCACATTACAGTCGTAGTCCCCCATCCCCCTACATTCTTTGCAAGTTGAAACAGTGTCTCCCGGATCTAGTTTTCTCCCCCTCCACTCTCCTCATCCTGACTGGAGCTATGCCAGGTGAGCCTCTCCTCGTAGAACTTGATCACGACCTGGGGGCAGCGAGTGTTGGCCTGACGGGCTGGGACGAGATCAGCCTCATCCGTGCCCTTCCTGTTAGGAGGAGACAGAAAAATGCACTTTACAAATGCTCACTACATGACAATGTACAGTACAGAAGTAACTGAAGGCAAACCAACCACTTCATGAGAAACATGAGTTCCCCGCTGGTGTCTGTAGCTCCAATGATTCTCTCAGGCTCCAAGTCCCTGTCAAAGCCTCTGGGCTTGCCTTCCTCTTCGACCTTCTTCTTCTTGGCAGGCCTTTTCTCCCCGCCTCCTGCATCCCCACCAGGACCAGCTGCGGGGGTGCTCTCCTTCTTCTTCTTCCTTTCGCCTCCGGTAGATGCTGCTTCCTTGGGCGCAGGCGTATCTTTCTCCTTTTCCTTGTCCTCACCCTTCTTCCCTTCCTGCTGCTTGCGCTTGTTCTCAAAGTCTTCAATGAGATCGGGGCATTCGAGGTTTCCCTGGGGTTCCCATGTGTTGTCCTCATCGCCATAGCCCTTCCACTTAAGGAGGTACTCTGTTTCGCCATTTCTAATCCGCTTGTCAAGGATCTTCTCCACAGAGTACTGCTCCTCCACTTCCTCTTCTCCCTCCCCGGAATCCTCTTCGGGTGAAGGGTCACGCTCCTTTGCTGCAGACTTGCGGCCCATTTCTTCAGTGCGAGACTGCAATTAGAAACGAGGGGTGGGAGGGGGGCAAGGGTGCCGATCACATGGTGATATTCGCATCTATTATGATGAAAAATATAATATTCCTTGAGCGCTTCTAGTTCAGTCAGGTCTCACGAATTTATGATTACTTGGAACCCAATCCACTTAGCCCTTTCGGAGCATAATACTGGCATGTAGCTATTACCCTTTTGTACGTATTTATGTGCAAAATCTGCAGGTGAACTGTATGTGAATAGTAACAATTTTGATAACAGCACATTAGTTTGTACACCAGAATTCTTGGTCCATTCAGAGAGGCTGATGTTCATTCCCCTTCTAAAGTCCAATACCTCACAGACAGCCCCATTATATGCTTGTCCATTGTCAAACTTCACATTAACAACATTTTCAAAATTACATTTTAAAAGTGGAAAATATCGGAAAAAGGCACATGACAAAATATCTAGAAAGGAGAAGCAAGGTTGCTTGTCACTTGAGTAAATAGCATTTGTGCTTGTTCTATCTGTCATCTCTTGACACTTATCACGGAGATACCCGCAGCTGCCTAGTATGAATGGTCCACAGCATCAATAACCTTCCCAGCGAGGACACCCAACTTGGCCAAAAGTGCGCAAAACCTGAGCTTATGAGATGTTGCCTACCTTTTTCTGCATACTGGGCAGTATAAACGTTACTATAAAAAGAAATACATTATTAAAAATCAGTTAGTCCACCACACCACAAACTGCCCCACACATTTTTTTCTACACAGATGTTAGCAGAATTAGTAACTGGTCCGCAGGACATGACGTACTACCCAAACTGCACTCCACTTAAAAGTGAATTGTTAGTAGCAACTTCCTATATTACCTGCTCCAACCCTATGAAACGACACCCCCTTTAATAATTCACTGTTGGAAAGACTCGACAGCAAAACACAGACAGAATGCAGCCGTCAAAATGGGAGTTAAATGCACTTCAACACTGGGGCAAAAGGCCATCACAACGGATCCAGTTTATCCTGATTCACAATAATTGTCAAGGGTTGTTCTTTCACGTAAAACATTTGAAATCTCTTTCTAATTGTTGCCTAGGAAAGTCCATGAATGCAAGCAATGAAGATGAACTTCATTTCAAATGGTGCTTTCAATGGGGAATGATTATTTAAATTATTATGGCAAATTCTTATAAGCAGTGACAGCTCTTCCAAGGGGCTTTAAAATACACAATAGTACATTAAATCATTAAAGCAACTGTTGACGAACATATCAGATATTTAAAAATTGGGTGTCTACTCCAATTGCCAGCTTGCCTGAGATTTCATTGGCCATTTATTTAAATCGTGGATCTCGCCAATTAAGCATTTTCACTTGTTTCATTGAAAAACCATGAGGAACAACCAATCAGGACCAGTCGCATGATCCACAGCAAATCCAGAGCAGGTGATTTCTCCTGTGAATGAACCTATTGTTCTGGATTTACCACTAATCATGCAACGAGTTGGGAAAATTTTTCGAGAGGCACGACAAAATGTATCCGTTTTGGTGTCCTTGTACAAATGTACAACACACACATGAAAGTTGTTACATTTCATGCATCCAATAATCCCGCTACTTCACCCTAAAGAGGCCCTTCCATATACATTTCAACATTCGCATTGCATATTAATGTTAATTGGACATGTATCGAGCAAGCCACAATGGCACCTGGCAGAAATAGCAAAACTTGAATGGTTTACCACAAATAATTACTGATTCTGCATTGATTTTCCAATACCCTATAACTACTAGGGCTATGCCAAAATAATTTACATTTGGTCTTTATTGCCACAAATGCAAGGCCCACGCAGGTTGGCAGATAGGCACACATTATCGATAGAATCCTCCTGGAGCCGAATGTACAGGAGTCATGGCTGTGTCAACCTCTCCAGGTCCTCCAGGACCACTTTTTGGTGGTGAGATGCACTCACTCCCGGACAACTGACTGCAGTCAACAATGTCCTCAAAATGGCGTCGGCAAAGGAGATTTTTTCATGGATCTGAAGAGGTGAAAGTCACTGGGGGCCAGGCCAGGGGAGTACAGTGGGTGTGGAAGCACCCAAAGCTGGATCCATGAAAAAACTACTTCGCCAACGCCATTTCAAGGGCATTGTTGACTGTGATCAGTTTGTCCAGGAGTGGGTGCGCCACACCACCAAAGAGTGGTTCCTGGAGGACCAGGAGAGGTTGAGACACCCATGACTCCTGTTCATTTGGCTCCAGGAGGATTCTCTCAATAATGTGTGCCCATCTGCCAACCTGCATTGGCCTCACATTCGTGGCAAAAAAAAGAAAAGAAATTAAATCATTTTGGCACAGCCCTTGTAGTTTCCCAATTATTAATTATACAGCATTTGGAGCTTACATGTTAGTGTCTGCAGAAGTGATTGCAAGTGACAGGATAATTATAAATTATTCTTAGAGGGACCCTCATGAGCCCGTTTCAGGGGTCGAATTTTAACACTTTTGTCCAGATGCAAAGTTTGCACTTCATACTTTAATTTTTAATTAATGGTTATAGCCATGTTTAAAAGCAGAGCCAATTGGAGTTCAAACTTTGCCTTCCAAGGCTCAGTTTGGAGTGCCGATGACAATTTTGGAGTGCAAATTGCACCTTTGCATCCGAAAACATTTCGATCCCTGCGGTGTTTGTAAATACTGATTATCCTAAGTTGATTGTAAACCGGGGACTTTCTGTCTTACATATCCGGATATGCCAACTGCTGCACACGACTGGTATGCAAGACCAGCACTCTCGAATGTGCCTCGATGTCATGAATATTATGACACCAGGCTCTGCTCCATTGTCTGTCACCATTGCATTTCAATAGCCCCCCACATTTTCCCCCCCAAAAAATGTTCCCTTTGCAACAGCAAGACTAAAACAGCTCTTTTTCCTGTTGGGGGCTAGGCCTTCCTTTGTCTCAATCCCATCCCAGGAGTGCTATGGTTAAGGAGCCCCCATTTTCCACCCGGGCAGCCGGGTCAATCCCTCCCTTCCTCCCTCTCCCCTCCCGCCTTGCACCCCATCCATCAAACCCCCAGCCAGCCAGCCAGCCAGCCTCCCCCGCACACCGTGCCGAGTCGATAACCTGCCCCTTGTGCTGCCTCACCTTTCCCTCAAAACAACCTCTACCAACGACGACCACGACGACGGGTGTCAGACGCTTGATGGCGCAACAGCGAGGGTCGGAATGGAACCTGGACAACAACAACACGTCTGGACGAAATGCCGGACAGCCAAAGAATGGAAAAAGAGGGGGGTGGTGGTGAAGCTGGGTGGGGTGGTGGGAAGGGGGGGAAGGCGGGAACAAAGCTGCAATTAGCATAGCGGCTGTTGTAGCCATAGCCGCACCATCGGAGTCACGCGCCATTCGGATGCACACTGCCCAAACACTGCCACTTGTTAGCAACGACAAATTGCCATTTACTAATTAAAAACATGTTTTTGAAGCCTTGTGTGGATGCGTTGACACAGCGGAATGGTTGGAACATGGCGCAATCGAGCAGATATGGAAGTAAGCGGCTACTTTCCTAGCTGCTGTTTGTTGGTAGCAGTTAATTGCTAAGGGTGGCCTGGTGGGTGAGTTCCAACCAGGTTCCAACCGGTTTTTTGTTTGGCAATTGCAGCATGGTGCGATCCGTAGATCCGTAATTAGACGGAATCAAAGTGGGTAGCGTCTGTTTGGTTAATTTTCCAGTCCGATGGGACAACGCGGGAAGAGGCTAAGAAGGCGTCATGGCCAAGGGCGCATGCGTCTGGGTCACCATTGTCCGGTTTTTTATTGCGCGACGCAGCCGACAGATGACTCTGATGTCGCGCCGGGAATTTTCAAAATCAACATGTCATGAGCTCAACATGCTAAGCCTTAATTAAGCATTTTCACATTAAGCTGCGTATTTACTAAGCAGTTACATTTATAAATAGCAGCTTACTGGTTGAATTATATTAGTTATATTTTGCACTATCGTTTTTACATTAAGCTGCTTATTACTAAGCAGTTACATTTATGAATAGCAGCTTACAGGTTGAATTATATTAAGCTTAGTTATATTTTATGCTATCATTTTCACATTAAGCTGCTTATTACTAAGCAGCATGAGTAACAGCATAACAGAATACATCAGATTGAAATATATTAGTTATATTTTACATTATATTAGTGCAGTTATACTAATTTGGGTTTATTACATTAGTGCTAACACCATATAATTAGGCAGTAATTGAAGTTGTGTTATCACGATCATACAACTCCAAGCGTGACATCCTCTTGCTGCAATCAAAATAATGTTGAGCACTCCAAACAGCAACATGGGACTTCATTATCCGTAACTACGAACCTGTTGCAATAACCTGGAAAGACAATAGGTGAATTCGTTTATGGCTGAGTGTAGCAATAGTGTAGCAATAGTGTAGCTCCAGCGAGAGTTCTGCATTCGTTTATGACGAACCTGCTCTAAAGGGGCGGGGCTTGGCGTAGCACTGCATTCGTTTATCCCAGTGCAAGGGTCGGGTGTAGCGCGAGTGTAGCTCTGGCCTGCACGCTCGTTCGGGAGGGTGCAAGTGGTGTAGCAGTGGGTGTAGCTCCTCTTCCACTGTGACGTTTCACACACGTGACCAGGCTGCGCTAGAGCTACACTCCAGTGCTACACTCAGCCATAAACGAATTCACCTATTGTGTAAGGTACATGTGGGGCAGTAATTACACAGCAAAAAAAGGCAGGTTTCCTCTGATAACTTAGCAAACTTGGTCCAAGGTTGTTTTTATTCACTCTGTGTTATGTTACACTTGTGATAGCAATTTAGAAAGAGTTACATAAACCCATGCAGCGCATGTTGATGCAAACTATACAATAACAGAAATGCATTTTGTCTTTGAATGGCATTTTTTTAGGGCTGCAAGTTCACTTGAGCACATCAGAATGCATAATGCACAGTGTGTACGTAGATCTAAAAACCAGTCTAAAAAAAATTACTGAAAGTGAAACTGCATGAAACATTGCAAGTAGTTTGCTATTACAAGCCACCAATAAAGGTGTGGTACAAAAAAAGCGCTCATTATATCACAGGTGTTGCATGAAGCTCGATATAAATATTTGCAACGGTAAACAACTGGGGATAAAGGGTAGAATTCAAGGTAACAATTTTTAACCCACTTGCATTCCACCCAAAAAATCATCAAAGAAAAGGTTCACGTAAAATAATATGAACACAATAACATGACAATCAATTGTGCCAGTAAATTATTTCCTTAATTTCCAAAAATATACATTACCGGATAAAGCTTGACTTTTGAGATTGTTTTTATTTTTGGATGGCAAATGCGCTTTTCCTTTGAGCATCACTTGTAACGTCCTCTTTTTGCACTCGGCATATTTTGGCTATTCCAAAGACAGAGAAGTCTGCTTAACTGTCCGTAATTATTTACTTCAAAATGCTGACTAATCTTAATTACAACAATGCAGTTGCACTCAACTTTGAACCAAATATCTGATACTGCGGGTTAAACTCATTACAATTCCACAAGAAATTGACTGAGGGCTAGCGGCAGTTCTAAAAGTACAGTAGCAATTCATGTTTTTATTGTGATGCCAGAAAATTGCATATCAGGAGTTGGAGTCACCAAACTAGGGTGTGGTAATTAGTGAATTATTCAATGCTGTTAGAAGTGATTGAGAGAGACTAAAATGTGCATGAGATGTAAATCACTTGAATGTGTAAGCCTAGTACAGTAGTATGCAAGTTACTGCTGTACTGTACAGAAAGTGAGTGATTTGCCTCTAAAATGTGAGTGCAATGATTTTCGTAGGTGGCTTGATGCTACATTAAGCCCAGCCTTTCCCCTCAGCGATTCAATCCCCGGGTCAGACAGAGGGCACTTTCGCAAGAAAAGAGTTTTGATCCCATCAAAACTCTTTTCTTGCGAAAGTGTCCTCTAACCTAGGTTCTCTCCATGTTTGCATAAGTTTTCTCCTGCATAACAAAAATCTCTCTTCCTCCTCTCACCCTTCCTTATGCCAAATAGCCTTAGTTGCTTTGGCTCCCCCAACCAATCCTGTACCTGAGAACTAGAATGATGTAAGCCTATTGCATTAAGTATGTAAAGGTGTTAAACCATGGCTGCATAGATTGATTCTAGTCGTAGTAAAAGCTAAAACTGGCACTTTTCTCAGCATGTACATTGCGCTGGATGGCAGGAACACCTTTATATCACATTTCAATTATTTAATGATTTTGTATGAAACAACAAATTCTTCACTGGTTAAATGTAAGCTTCAACCGTTCATCTACTCCATGTGATCCAATCTGATTGAAATATCTACTCTGCCTATTGGTGCACGATTTAACCCCTGACTTGCTGAGTGTACATGATGCAAAAATTCATTGATATTACCAGCAATTAATTTACTTCAACTTCCTGAAATTGCATGAATATATCCATTTCTATCCCTGCCATAATGTCCTGAATGTGTGTCACCCATGACTCAAATCCTCCAGTTAATTTAACTTACACTCTTTTGATGCATGCATCTAATATAATTTTATTCCCTTCAGTCAATTTCACGTGGAATGAAGTTTTCTAAATGCTATTGCACTAAATAAATAAGCTCCATTACAAAATTGCCTATTAAACTCTACCGGAAAAATATGTTGTACATATATTTTTCCAGTAGAGTTAAATTAAATTAAATTTGATGAACATACAATTAATTAATCAAATTTCACAACGTCAACGCAAAAAAGTAGTATGCCATTAACAAATGATATGTTATGCCACCAGAATGTCCCACTTGGCACAAAAAATCTTACTCACACAAATGAGCCCCTACATGCTCATTCGTGTAAGATTATTAATGATTGGACAAAAAATTAACGCAAGATCAATAATAATAGTTAAAGAAAACACAGCCATACATAATTTAATAAGATAATATTTTAAAATTGATGTTTAGTGTACTTACGGTGTCTTATTGTAGTTGTAGGCACTTTTGGTTTTCTCTATATTATTATGATTTCTACAGGCACTTTGCGCTATAGGGGAGAACAAACATCTTCGTAATACAATATTAATAATTAATAACATCCATCCATCCAGTTATTATGGGCAGGTTTCGACCTGCCATAGTTCACGGTCCGGTTTCCAGGCATTGGTAGTCCAGACCTGAAAATAAAATTGACATTACCACCACAAATATTATGATTATTATTTACATATTTCTGAAAATAACCTTAGAATACAAGCTCACAACATAATAAATGTCACTCGTATATGGAATACGTCATCCTCATGGGGAAAGACTACTGAGATTTCATGCTTATGCCTACCTTCCCCTAGGAGCTGGCAGTTTTGATGGGGGCCTGGGGATGCCTCCACCTGTACGAGATGCTGCTCCCTGTCCTATCTGCTTCTGAGGTGCACTCCCTTGATGGCTCTGCCCCTGGGTAACTGTTAAGGCTGGTCTACTCAGTGGGGGCTGCGCTGACATGGCCCTCCTCTGCGGCACAGCCTCTCCTGCAGCTCCTGCATAGCCCATCCTTGAAATCCCTGACCCTGGGCCACCTCTAGATCCACTGGGGACTGCTGAGTACACCCTAGGTGGCTGTAACCCTCTCCTGGGCAACTGAGTCCCTCCAGATGTAGGGTTAGGAAGTTTTGAATCACTAACATGGGATTTCAGGCGCAATCCATTGGTGTAAGAAGGTTGTCCTTGACGTTGTGACTGTAGGTGAGGTTGGAAGCCATTGGGGAGTCTGGATGCCAAGTTGGGCATGCTCTTGTGGATTCCACCTAGTGTATACGTCAGGAGTTGCAAATTATAATGAGTACAAAAATGCCGTCCTTAGGATTGTTTTGCAATTTACAGTATGCGTTCTACGCCTGAATCATGGGATGGAAGAGAAAACAAAGTGAGATCCAATTCAGTTTGGCTAGAATGTATCTAATGCACAAAACCTTCCCATTATCAAGGCAACAACGCTCCACTGAATTCACCTGACCTTTAACAGCCGCTGCATTGCCACCAGCCACAGGCAAGGCCAAGCCAGTCCTCCTTACCAGCCCTTGCCTGGGGTTTATTCTGCCAAGTTCCAGCTCCTCCTGTGACCCATATGGGGTTGCTTCGTCAGCTGGACTGGAATACCCTGAAGTTGCCCCTGGACTGCCTCCTTGGCCAGATATTATGGGGGAGAACCCAGCATCTAGCCTGGCGCTTCCAGTCCCCTGCATTTGAGGTGTTGAACTCTTCCCCTCTTCCTTCAGGCTCTCCTCTTGTATCCGGGCTGCAGTCTGGACATCATCCATGTCCACAAGGCGGTGTGAGAAGCTACTGTCAGATGCACTGCTCAACCTGTCCTCCTCCGAATTCTCAGAGGCCAACATGGGACGGTCCAAGGTGTAGCTCAACTTGCGAAGAACTGGGCCACCTTGCTTGGGTGGTGAGTGCATTGCACTGCGAGAGGGTGATGACGTCACCTGGTTGGTGGGTGACTGCACTCTCTTCTTGACTGTGACTTGCCCAGCATACGAAAACCCAGGAGATTGGTCAATGCCAAACGTGTCGTTGAAGCCATAATTTGCTTTTGGAGGGGTCTGAGAGGTGGCAGCTTGCACGTCGAAGGTGGTATTCAGGTCCACAAGCAAGGCAGGTGGGCTCTGAAGTGGTGGAGTGGGTTGAGGAGGTGAGAAGGAATTTGTATCAGAGGGAGGGGATTGGTCAAAAGGTTGGTCCAAAAGTTGCTTATGAGGCTGGCCTGAATAATATCCTGCAGGGTCTACCAGAGTGTTGAGCATGGGCGGCTTACTACGTTTCGGGCGAGTGAATGTCCTGGTGTCAATCGCCTTGCGAAAGCCTGCAATTATTAAAATAATTTTAAAAATAATTCATGTGCATGGGAAAGGGTGCAAGTGACATTTCCATACCTGCCACTTAAAAAACCACACCATTCAATAAAGTATGTAATCAACTGCATGATAATCAAATAATAAAAATAAGAACCTTACTTGTGGTTGAAATACCATCCTGATCTACATCAAGTCTCTCGATTCCCTGGACACCCTCAAAATCTTCTCCTGCACAAATAAAATAGACAGAAATCAATAAATACGGAAAATGAATGGTCAAAAACCAAATAATAACAATCAAATCAAACAAACCAAGCTGAACCATAATAATAATAATAATAATAATAATAATAATAATAATAATAATAATAATAATAATAATAATAATAATAATAATTCTGTAACCCTCAACAAATAGAAGCATGCCCTACCAAATGCAGATCTGAGTTGTGGAATTCCTCGAGGCCTATTGCCTGGTGCCGCAGGAGCACCTTCAAACCTCCTTTCCTGTGCGCTGCTAGGTGCAACCAGTACAGTAGCATCAAGTCTCCTTTCCTGTGCGCTGCTAGGTGCAACAATTACAGTAGCATCAAGTCTCCTAGGAGAACTTGCTTTCGATGGACCACTTTGATCGTCCCATGCTTCCAACACTGGCTCCCACTTCCGCCTAAGATCTGGTGGCGAACAAAAGGCGTCCACGTCGAAAGAGGGCACTGCAGTAAAAGAGTCGTCGTCCAGAGGATCATCTACCAAAATCAAATGAAGGAAACGTGGTCACAGTAAAGAACGTTACATCTCATATAATAATTATTTTTCAGTGCTGAAATTTTTATCTACAAAACTCTTGATCCTGTATCCTGCTAAATGCAGGAGTCTACATTAAGTTTCACGATAGTAGTCATGCTTAAGTGCATCCAATTGAGGGAGAGACATATCTTACTTAGGCTGTCAAGCTTGTTCACTAGAGCATTTTTGGTCTGGGAAAGTTCCACATTTTGTGGATCGTTGAAGTCCTTGTAGAGCCACTGGTACAAGTCTTCAACTTTGCCTCCTTTCTGCATGGGACTTGTTGGGGTAAATAACCTGCAATGCAAGGAACAAGCTTTATGTTCTCCGTCATGTGACTGAATTCAAAGTAACACTTGAGGGCCAGAGAGATTGGAACCTATATGCTATAATTATGCTATGCAAAAGCAACTACAGTGGTGCCTTGTACTTCGAATTTAATTCGTTCCAGGAGGCCATTCGAATTCTGAATTGTTCGAAGTACAAAGTTAGGGGTGTTCGAAGTACGAGGTTCCACTGTAGTCTGTGCGAAAGAAACGTGATCCATAATCTAATTATGTTTGCTAGAAAAAATTGTGAAATTTCACACTACTGTGATGCGACCAATCACGTTTTCATTGGTCAATTCCCAATTCCATTGTGCCCTGTGCACCACTACAAAAAACTGAACTGACATTACTTAACACAAATCTGCAGATCTTATCACCATTACACTCTGATTTGAAACAATGAGGGAATTATTCACAAATGGTTCTCACCAAGAGTCTTCATGGTGAGTGTTCATCTCCTCGATCTGTTCTAAAATGACCTCAATGGACTCATCCCCATCCTGGCTCTGGTCTCCTGCCCCCTTCCTTCCTTCTTCTTCTTCTCCTTCTTCATCCCTCCTTGCACTGTTTCCTTCATTCTTCCTCTTAGGCCTCACAGCACCTCCTGTGAACTCAATCCTCTCCTTGCTATTCATGTCGTTGCTGTTATCCAAAGACCTCATTACTTCTCGCATTACTTCCATTAATATCGTGTTGATTTCTTTGTAACATCAAGTCCCCATCATCCTGTCAAAATAAAAGACAAAGTGTATGAAGGCATGCCAACCTGAACAGGATGTCTCGTTACCACCTGACAACAATTACAAAATACCTGAGAGGTAAAAAATTTGCTTTTGTTATCAGGGTCGTAAACCTGGTTTGAACAGTAGAGCAGGATGAAAGAGTCTGTGTGATTTGATATCACATTCCAGCCCTGCGTCCTGGCAGGCCGATAAAGGTTGGATCTCCAAAACGACATTAAGTCCTACACAGGAATCATATAGGCCACACAGAATCAGTGGGCACTTAATAGCCATGTTGAATAAACCATGGGCATGGAACTCACTGTCAGATCACGCCAGTAGTTGGGTGTGGCTACTTGTGACGGGATCAATGGAATGAAAGGCTGGTTGATTCTTCATAAACATTTGTAAACAACTTTTAAAAAGTCCAAAAATGCAACAAATCATGTGAATGGGTTGCTGAACTTAATTCTCTGATAATGTTAATCATGTGCATAAAATTAGAAATGATAGCAATAGTAGCCTAACACTTGGAATAACTACTGAATAGCTATGTAAAAGAAAGTAGTTACACTCTGCCTGTGGAATAATCAATCCTCCTTGCAATTATCTCTTCCTGGTTCCTATTTGTCCACAACTTAAGACTTGAATGCCGATTTATGAGAATCAAACGTAACATCTGACACAGGCTTATCCTGCTTCCCCAACAGAGAGTGATCACGCCTTGCACAATCTCTATTAATATTACACCTCTTCCAAGCAGACACCGATGAAGATAAATGCACACTACACTTTTAGAACTGTCAAGTGCACACTCCTCAAGGAAGTGACTTTGGTTTTATCTTTTTATCAAACCCAAAGAGATTGATGGTTATTTTCTTATTATTATTTTTTAAAGTTACCCCATTGCATTGGAGAGAATGGAGCTCTTATAGGGAACCACCATAAATTCCATAGCCCAAAGAGATGGATAGTGACTGAAAAGAGCTTCAGTACTACATTGAACGCCAATCTGTGATATGTAGCACATTCGAGTGACACTAACCCAGATCTGTTCAGCCTGCATCAAAATTATTCCACTCTTTAAAACAAGCGCAACAATTATTCCTTGCATCCCTCCTTTCCATCTGGCGAGGTCACTGTTACGGCACACCAGCAAACGGTGCCAAGTATGCAATTCCAAGTATATTCAGTCACAATACCGGACGCCAAACATTTTCGCGGTTTCGTTTCCTCCCACAATACCGCGTAATATGAGGTCATCACTTATCCTGCCAGCACATGTACTACATGGCAGTGCATGGAATGTGTAGCTAACTGTACGACAGTGGGTATGACCGCTCACCGATGTGTGTACTTGTAACGTTCCAAAAAAACTCTGCCGTGTAGCGACCCTTGTAGACGAGGCGACGAATCGGCCGAGAGGTGCGCTTGAAACTTGCAAAGTGAGTCAACAGGATGGGATCGGGGCCAACCTTCTGCCCTAAATGGAACAGTCGGCTCCACTCTCCGTTCCCTCCATCTTGCTTCTGACAACAGAAGAAATAAAACAAGAGACGACGTCACCAATTCCCACGCACAGATGGCGCTCAAATTGATCAGGTAGAAAAAAAGGCGGCCATGTTTGATGCAGTCTACAAAAGTAACGGCTACTTGTAAGGACAGCTGGTATAGCACGATCGCAGCTTAATAAATATAGCGGGTAATGTATGTTGTTAAGCCAGCGATGTGATTGTTATAAGATAGTCACTGGGCTAACATAAGTTGGGCACGTGGTGAAAACTAATTGTTTTATTAATTACCAGAGATAATGAAGCGTGTGCAGCATCTTGTGATTGACTCGGGGGCGCTTCTCCGCAATGCGGCCATACACGAATGGGGCGAATCGGTCTACACGGTTGATGAAGTGGTGTCGGAGATTAAGGACAGGGCGACTTTGGCTCGATTACAGGTGTTGCCTTATGAGCTGAAGGTTAAGGAGCCGAGTCTGGAGGATGTGCAGCTTGTGACCAGCTTCTCTAAGAAGACTGGGGATTTTCCGACACTGTCTGCCACGGATATTAAGGTTTTGGGGCTCACCTTGGGGATTCATAAGGAGCGGAATGGAGCCGATGGGTTGCGGGATGAGCCGTGCGGTCCAGCGCAGGTGGAGTTTACTAGTGGGGCTGGTGGCGGAGGGAAAGGTATGCCTGGGTTCTTCATGCCTGAGGATGGAGCGGAAGAGGACGCCAGCGAGGAGTCCGAGGGAGAGGAGGGTTGGATAACGCCTGGTAATTTGATGGGGGCTAAGGAAGAGCTGGGATGCGAGCCGCAAGAAGAGATGGTATCAGTAGCATGCATGACAACGGATTTTGCCATGCAGAATGTCCTGAAGCAAATGGGCTTATTGGTAAGTAAAGGTGCTTTTACATGTAGTCAATGATTTGACAAGCGAAATCTGCGCAGAGGCTGAAAATCGATTATCGCAATAGTAGCCTAGGCGAAGAGTTCGCTCGTCAAATCACTCATGTAAACGCACCTTAAAGTAATGGGAGGGTGAGAATTTGATGTAATATGTACCTTTCTCGACAGGTGGTTTCAGTTGAAGGGATTGTAATCTCCGAAACTCGCACGTACATCCTCCGCTGCTACTCCTGTTACAAGACCACATCGGACATGTCCCTGTCTTTCTGTCCTAAATGTGGAAACAAGACCCTGAAGCGGGTGTCGGTCACCCTGAATCCAGATGGGACTCAGAACATCTACATTTCATCGCGGCGACCATTGACCGCTAAAGGCAAGCGCTTCCCTCTTCCTCGCCCCCGGGGAGGTCCTAGGGCCAACCAACCTTTGCTGAACCCAGATCAGAAGCTGAGCAAGGTTCCGCATAAGAAGAAGTGGGACGGCAAGACAGAGGCTATGACAGACGAATACTTGGCTGGAAACTCTCCGTTTGCCACCCGTGATGTGTACTCCAAAGCGGCTCTCATGGGTGCCTTTTCCTCCAGGGATGCGGCCTATTGGAACCGGAGGAATCCTAATCAGGTCCAGAAGAATAAGGGGAATAAGAGAAAGTAGTGTGTCAACAAAATAAAAAGGTTATGGTAAATGCCATGTGTTGTTATTGGAAACAGTTTATGAAACATGCTTGTTACGTAGCATGATCACAAGGCTGTTCGGCTTAGTACTGTCATTGAACAGCAACACTATTTTATAATAACAGTTTCATATTTATTTATCTCTTTGAGTATTGTGGTACAACCAATAGTTCTTTCAAATTTAAATTACATCAACAAAACCAATGACTTTCCATTCAATATATTTGTAAACGAAGCTTTATGATCCAAAGAATGCAACTCATTCTTCACAAATGGCACAAAGGACGCAATCAGGCATTAATAAATTGCGATTTACAAGAATATTATGACTCAACATCTACAAAGAATATATATTTTCATTCTCTCTCTCCTCAGTCCTGACTCAACAGTCTTGTGAAAGTAATCTGCTTTTTTTTTTAAATACAATCATCCGACTTCATTTTCATTTTTGGTCTCTGTCAATATTATCAGTCTACATTTAAACAATCAAGTACAATGCATAATCACATTAATAACATCATTTTCGCCTTTTGTATTTAGGCACACACTGCATTGGACTGTCACAAAATAGATGCAATATATTATGACATGCATTAATTTTTAAAACTTTGGTACACATGCATGACTGTGCACTTGCACATCAATTTGTTCCCCGGCCCCTCCACACAATGCAACTGTGAACCGTCACAAGGGGAAACAATCACGATAGCACACAGCTGTGCACGGCTTTCAAGGTATGGTCACACACTTTAAACGGTGAACTAAAACTTGGTCTAGAAGTATTACCCCAGGCTTCAGAAAATGTAAACTGTACACATGCATCACATTACAATATATATGAAAAGAAAAAATGCATGACCACACCCCCACTTAAAGCTCCATGAAAAAACACGACAAAAAGACTCTTTGGCTGTTCACATTCGACAAAGGTACCATTGTTCACTCTTCTGCAAAGTCATCTGTGAGATCTGTAAAATCCATCAATGGCTTCGCTCCACCAGCTTGTTGGACGTTTCCTCTTGTTGATGGCTGAGTTGTTGCGGACGTTGTTGCAACAGTGGCAGTTACACCAGAGGTGGTTGCTGTTGTGGTGGGAATGGTATTTGAAGATTCTGAAGATGCAGTGCTGTGATACTGCTTGTCTTCCACGGATGATGTTGAGGGTGTGTTTGGCTCAACTAGAAGGGCACTGCACTCATCCCTCGTTCCTCCAGGGTGGCGGTATATGGATGTACGACTGGTTATGCGTCTCTTTACTGAGTTCTCTGCAATTATTGCATTAATTAATAATTTATTCTTTGCAATAACAGGATGGTTGTAATTAAACTACAAGGCTACTTACTGACAACATCAATGTGCTCCCGAACATCCCTGTGCACATCTGACAGGTCCAGCATCTCAAGAAAAGAAGCACAGCAACCCTGCTGCTCAGAAGCCATGTCAATGTACGGCTTGTATGAGAAGGTGTAATGATGAGCTATCGCAGCCAAGAACATCTCAATGCAGATGAGGAAATCCTGTCGAATAAAACAAAATTCAGTCATTACATTCGCTCCACTTGCCAACACATAATGAATGTAACAGCTGGTTAAGCACCTGCAATGCAGCTGACATCTGCCCCTTTTTCTCTGCCGACACACCCAGGAAACTAGGTGCAATTACCCCTGTGTCAACTAGAATGGTGAGGATAAATCCTTGGCTGGAATGATAAATATGTAATACTTATGTTGTAGTAGTACTGTAGTAGTAATTCAAATGTACCACTTTATACTCACAAGAATGAGAAGAAAATAACTGCCTTGATACACAAGAACTTTCCGACTGGTCTCATGGGTTGCAACTCTTCTCGATTAGCCCTGTAGAACAAAACCAGCGAATACATGGCCACAAACTGACTTAGATTGTTAACCACAATCAGGTATGGAAATGCCGCGTCTGCCTTAAATTCTCCTGCATTATAAACCCCAGCCAATTCACAAATGAAGGAAATTGCCGTTGTCAAAGGTCGCACCACAGTGTACTGAAGGATGCCGTGCTTGCACTTGTGGACCAGTTCCCTGTTAATAGAATCCAATTAATAACATACAAAACTGTTGAAATGCGCCAACTTAAATGTATGGACTGACACAACAGTTGCACTTGCCTGCCCATTTCCCAAGGTCTCAGACAGCAGAGTGGAAATATGTGCTTGACCTGGGGCTTCATTTCTAGAGTGGCTTCCAAATCCATCTCGGCATTGAGATAGTTCAGCAGGTACATCATGAAGTTGTATATCGCATATGCTTCATAGCATTCTCTCAGGGTGTCCATGTAGATTGCATAGTCGTAGAACTTCATGCCTAGCCACTGCAAGTTTAAACAAGGTCACTTAGTACCAAATCACTTACATATTAAGTTAGATCGACTTACTGATGTGAGTGAATAGATTGGCACCATCCACAGTATTCTGAAACGTGCAGAATTTGGCATGATTAGTAATTTAGAGCACTGAATGCTTCCTGACTATTTCAGTGCTGACTTGAAGACCGTTGATTCCTTTGCAGATTAACATTCCTCACAACGTATTGCATGAGACAATTACACACTCTATGTGCATATCTGGTGATATATAAATTTGCAATGACACCTGCTACAAATAATTCAATGCGATGGCGTGAGACGTACCTGATGATATGCTTCTGGAGATGAGGCTTTGTGTAGTGGACGAGGTGCTGGGTGATCTCCCAGAAGGCGATGGGCAGTGTCATGAGGGTGAATATCCCTCCGATGAACCACCCCTGCTCCGCGTGGCCGTACCCTCCGTTGACCATTGAGACGGTGATGACCGGCAGCACCACCAGGAAGACCACAGCGTAGGCCAGCATCACGACGGGCCCTATCCAGAGGCGCCATCGCCTCATGCACTCCGCCACCCTTTCCATGCACATCTCGTCTTCCTAACTATAAGAAAGACAATAAACCCTTCAATTCAAGTCCAATCACTTAAAATCACATGATCCTCACCCAATGTCCTGCAAATCAATCGCGGATATCTGTTATCAGCTGCGTCGATTTGCAAATTAATGAATGGCTTTCCTACGATGGCTGGACAGTCTCTCCGTCTCCAGAGGTATGCCAGCAGAAGGGTACCATCCTCGCACACTTCGTACGGTACAAAATCACGGTCCCGAAGTCAGCAGCATCGCGGATCTACGCCCGAATGATAACATACGGACACTATGCCTTTTTTTTTCTCGCCAAATTTGAATGATTGTGGTAGTGTGCGGGGGCGGTAGTATCGCCCATGGATTCGCGATCTGATTGCAATTTTGGACTTTTTTTTATATATTTTTAAAAAAACATACCTATTTGTTTATCGGGTTGACAATCTGAATTTATCGATTAAACTCACATTTGCTTGAGACTGAATGGCAGGAAGATGGACATAAATGTGAATGGAAAATATTAATCAACCTGCCACTATCATTTATTTGATGAATTACTGTAATAATTTTTTTTTTGAAAGCAGTAAGCACCTCAAAAAATTTCTAGGATTCCCAGAAAAATTAATTAAATTTTTTCAACGCTCCGTAAAATGCTGGAAGAAATTGCTTAACTTTAATATCCGTATTTCTCGGTTGGCAGCAACAGAGTTTCATATTTTTATCCGGTATTATTAGGAACACCTTCAATAAAAATTATCACTAATGGAGCCAATAAAGGGATATTTTCAAGAGAATGCTTAACATTAATAATCCTCTTTTTAGAAAAGATTGGGACCTATTCACGACTGTAAATATGCAGAGATGTCGACAGTGGAAATTGACGTCTATCCTAGCAAGAATCCCCATGGTTTATAAACTCACAAAATACATTTTCTATACCTGCGGGACAGGACAAAAAGGGAGTAAAAACACACAACAATGTTGATAGCAGTGCAGAGTAACAAATCCCTTTTTTTTATTGCACTTTCAAGTAGAAATTCTCTTTTTGTATCAAACAACCCACTGTAATGGGAGTATTTTCTGGTCATAAAACAAGAAATACATAATTGATGGCATAATATTGGCACCCTTGGATCCATATTTAGCACATATTGTAGTAGGCCTCTATTTGGAATGAATTCATCACTCATCAGTAACACGTGTGGAAGCCACGCTCTCATGCCGTGTTCTTCAGCTGCACCATAAGGGCTGCATTTTCATGCTTCATCTGTTGCAAGTCAGCCGTTATTCTTTCCAGGTTGGCACTCACTCGCTTAGAATTTTCAGTCTCAAACTGGAAAATTGCAACATAGTTTTGGCAATGGCATGAAGGTGGAGTAGCACTGAGGAATACATATAAACACAAACCTGATCTTCCAGGTCTCTAATTTCTCGCGTGATTGCTCCTGTCTCTTCAACCACTTTTACTAGCTCGGCACATTCGCTGTGTAGGGTGGCCAGCAACTTATAAGCTTTGCGTACCTCCTTATCTTTTTTGGCATCCTGGGAATGGCAAGTATTGTTAGTAATATCAGTGATGATGGGTAGGGTTTGCTGATGCTACGTGAGTCATAAACCTCTGACTAGATATACATCAACAAAACATGCTTCTCCGTACCCTGAAGATGAGTTCATCAGTAACAGTGAACGTCCTGTCGAGCATCCCATTGATGTGATTGATGTCCTTGTGCATCTGCTTCGTCTGCACCAGAACCCTGTCTATCTCTTCATTCTGTTTTTTTATGCTGGCAATTATCTCTGCTATCCTGCGGGTGTAAGCCCATCGATTGTTTGCATCCTTGGACATCTTCTCCCACTCAGTCTTCAGCACCTTTACAAACTCGTCTTTCCTTCTTGCTTCTCTTACCAGCTGCTTGATTTTTGACTCCATCTCCACCACTTCTAAGGTCTGCTTCTGAGTCTCACACTTAACAACAAAAGAAAACAATGTGTTAGAAAAGGTTTCTGGCTTACAAAATTATGAGAGCCCCTTATGATGTGATTAGTATTGACAATTTCATGTAGGTGGTGTTGGAATGGAATGGAAGGTTTGGGACATACACACTTAACCCACATAATAATTAAAACATGGCCACGCAAATGTAAGCCAAGACTGCATGAAATAACTCACAGTTTCAGGCGTAAAAACATGTTAGATCACCACTTTGAGAGGTGTTCACAGGAGTATCATATGGCTTGACATGTTAATGTGTTTGGCTGGTCCTCCCATAAACTTCTGACATTTGTTACAGAGTGATGGTAAGTATGTGACATTTACAGCTTTCCTCGCCTGCTAAACAGCAAAATTATGCAGGAACAGAGTGTAAAAATAAACGTCTGTCCTAGAAAGATGCTGTTCACTGCTTTTGTAGATCAGTGGCAATAAGCATAATTTTAAGTAATGTGAAAGACAACCTGTAACCTTTAAGGACTTAATATGTGTGTATCTTGCAAAATTACGTTCATCAGGTTAGCCACACACAAAGCCTGGTAATCATACTTCATCACTACTACATTCCTCTGCTTCTGGGTGGATAATGATTGTCATCACCGGTCAGTTTCATCACATGTAAGCATTCAAACGAAGTGGCTATCGTCTTGGTATACAATCATACAATACACCCCTATGCATTTCTCAAAATCGCACCCCTGGACCTGCCACATGTGACCTTGCATGCCCACTGACAGCAACCATAGGTGAAAAATGACACCCATCTGAGAGCTGTGGGTATGATATTGTTACGAAGAATATGAAACCCTAGAGATAGGGTGACTAGCAAAATGGCATGTGGCAGGTGGTGTAATAAGACCTTCTTAGCCACTGATTGGTAAAGAAGCAAAATTACCTGCAAATATTACTACTCTTGATTTCACTTGCTAATATTTACGATATTTACTGTCCTGAAATGGACTTCCACCCTTGACTTTTAAAAAAGAATCAAATTTTCGTCCTGCTGATAATAATAATTATCAATGTCTCTCTCAATAACCAGAAACCATGGCTAGCAGAAGCAGGTTGCTAACGGACCCTTACATATCCTTATATTAGCAGGAGGATGAAAAACCAATCCAAACTCTCTAGTTCTTCACTGGAATTGTCATTGTCCTCACAATTTTTAAAAAACCCATTTCAGGTTGCAGTAAGGAAAGCATTACTGTAGCCATTTAAACCCTTCTTCAAAACTACAGAGAAATGAGGCGTCCTTCATTTTTCAATCGCAAATATCCCCTATTTTAATCGCAAGTATCCCCTAATCCCATCTGAACCTTTTCTCAAGTCTACCCCAAGTACTATGTCAGAATATTACAATTTCACAACTTCCTCTGTTATAGGCATGAATACCCTGCTACACAAAACCTGACATGAATGTTGTTAACACATAAAAGATCTGGAGCCTCTCACGTGTCTGCTTTTGCTATCACCCTTCTTCTGCCGGTACTCTTCTATTGTTACAGATCGATGCTTCTCCCACTGTTGAGCCAATGTTACGAGGCGCTGGGAGGTCTGCTCCACTAGGGCACGTAGCTTAGTAATGTTAGCCTCTGCATCTGGCAGTAATGCATATGTTCGTTTATTTGTTGCATAGCGCCTCTCCTTCTCTTTCAGATCCAGGGACTTGCTTCGAATCTGCATCTCCAGCTAGGTACACAATAAGAGATTATAACAGTAACACAATACAATAAGCAATTACTTACACCATTCAAATACTTATTTAACACTTGGTAGTCACATTCTGGATTACTAACGGCAATATTATTTCAGTAAGGTTGACTTATGCAATGGTAATTAAATCCAGGATTAAACAGGTGGAAAGCATATTATATCATTTACTTTTACCATCACTAAGTGGTATCACACTGTATCTTTCATAACTTGAATATTTCTAGCCACATACTGTGCATTAACCTTGCTTGTAGCTCATTGTGTGTACAGTAAAAAAGAATATAACGAAAGTTTACCTGGTTTTCCATGTTTGTAAGGCGTTTAACTTGAGTTTGGGTTGACTCCATTTTCTCCCTCAGTAAATTCGCCTCCTCCTGTAGTTTTGATATTAGCTCCTCCTTCTTCACTTCTGCATTATCTGGCGGTTTACGTTCAACAATGTCCACCTCTTTCTCTTCCTCAGTGTCTTTCAATTCTCTTTTCAGGCCAACCTCCTTAACCCTCCTTCTTAAACTGTCAACATCTCCTGAATATGAATCCACCTTGCATTTCTCTAAATCCTGGCAAAGTATTTCTGACACCTTCTTTTCATTTTCTTCTCCTCGCTTCTTCTTGAAATCCTGAGAATTACATCTTTCAGTTACTGATTGTAAAGTAATGCATCTGTGAAATCGACATGCAAATGAGCACCATTACCTGTCTAGAACTCCTCTGCTTTGCAAGTCTCTCTTCATGCCAGTTTACAACTGATGGCAGCACTTTTTGTTTAGGAGCTTGCTGCGATATAAATGGGATTTGCGAAGCATAGTAGCGCATCGTTTCTAGAAGAGATATGTTTATGTCACTCAATGGGATTCTTTGCTAATGCAACCAATTATACCTTTGGGTAATGACTTGAGTATATCTGCATAGTCAGAAGGAAGTGCAACACTTGCTGAGCTAAACTCTTGCTGTGAATATCCTTCATCTGCTCTTTTGCAATATGGCGGTGACCATACCTTTGACATTGACGTTGATATGGCCTGGGAAATTCTACCTTCCAAATCACCAGACCTGCCTAAAATTAACAGAAAAATTAGGTCAAATTACACAGTATTTACTCCAAGTGATGCTGTCACAAACCTAATGGCTCATCTGAAGATTTTTCGACTTCTTTTGGTATCTTTTCCAAGAGGAAACCCAGGACTTTCCTGATCTCATTCTCATTTGAGTACAGAAACGTCTGGTAACCAATCTCTCCTTTGTAACCCAGCTCCTGGAATGTTTAAAAATTTATGAACTATTATTCTCTGCATCTTATACATGCTCACACATGCGTTCACAGCTCTATTCACTGTCGACAGTTGTTTAGTTTGAAATGATCCCATTCACCAATTATTACACATGCCATCTGGCATCCTCCCAAGCATACTGTCGAAAATGGACAGTCACAGTGAGAATGACACGCTCAATTGGCAGTGTCTGTTAAAAGGTGCCTTAATATCCACATGGAACTGACAAAAATGTGTGACAATTCTATACAGCCTCTGCGGGTAGTCCATTAAGACATGGCTGACTTGCAATCCCAGTTACTGTCATTCAGGCTTCAGAAATACGGGAAGTCACATCCAGATGATTATAGTGGATGATATGTAGAGTACCGCAGCCTCCTACGTGACAAGTTTGTGAACTGAATTAGCATGAGCTGCATCAATGCAGGTCAGTGCGCCTGCACTGGGCTTTGGTTGCACCTATGTGACTTTCCGTAAATTATTTGAACCGCGTTTCCAGTGTCCTCGACGGCTCTGTGAATGTTTCGCACACTTCCATCAGCAGATTCTTAGTGGATATTAGTTAAGCATTTTGCCTTGCATTATCAGGAACTATACTTGGTGAATTTAGAAACACCGATCCTTTCCAGGGCAAAAGCCCACTTCCCCACCTGACATATCTCCGCAATCTTTCCAGCAGTGCGAAACCTGACGGACATGGACGGAGACAAGGTGTTTGGCAGATCCAACTCCGGTTTCATGGTCTTCAGGCACCTGACAGCAGCCATGACCACCATCTCGGTATCAAACTGCTTCAGACTCTCCACCCCATCATCCACCTCGCTGATAACGTGTTAGGGCCATATTGAAGGGGGGGAAAAAAGAGAAGTGGGCAGGGCAACATTATCACCTCCCCATTCGTTAAAAAGCAAGCAATGTCCTTACCATCCGATCTGCTTGAGCGACTGGATGATGATGTTGTCCACTTCCTCCATGCTTCCAACCGGCTTCTCCAGCAGCCCTCCAGGGCAACGTGCCAGCCAGATGATGAAAGTTACATCCAGTTGTTGCTGGGCCACCAACCGGATTTGTGTCGCTGTCGATTGCAAATGTGGGAAGGAGGAACGGACCGGACTGTTCCTTTGGTTCGCGTACACGTGACCGGTGGGCGCCACATTCGAATGGTTCTTGCAGGGGGAAATATTATTTTTCTGTGCCGCCGAAAAAAAAATTGAAAACGAAAGCCAAAAATAGATATTTTATTTAACAGAACAACGCATGTACGTACTTGACATTTGCAATGACGACAGATGTTCAATCTTTCATGCCTTATACAATTATCCTAATGAGACATGGGAAAACAATTTGTCTCGTGTTCTTGCATGGAAGGGGCACTGAAATTGAGCAATACAGTTTCATCTTTCATTTATAATTGGCACAACACTCTTAAATACGCAGAAGCTTTCATTTTGTTTCAACATGTGCTTAGCTTCAATTTTAAATAAGGAAATGCTTTATAAATGAAAGGATTTGAGTTTAGCTTTTTCATAAGGTCCTTTTTGATATTATCGCCATGATATTGTGAACTCCTGATAATATCAAAAATAGGGTACCGGTATATACAATATTATTGCCATATTCTAGACATGCCTGGTCAAATCACTGGAGGTATACACTCTTGTTGTCAAACGTCTCTCATGCCACTGACAGTGAGTGCTGCATGTCGCGTCGCGTCGTCTTGACAAAATTTTTGGAAAACTCGACGTTGATCAAAGTTGCACACACATTATTGCAACTATGCAATGGCTGTGCGCCAAACCAAGAGTTAACATCTGGGTGTCTCAGACAAGCTCAGTATTAGCTTCTGAATTTCCCGTCTCTTCCCTTCCAGTCCCTGGGTTGGAAACCAGTCCTGTCGCGGGTTACGATCTCCCACAACAAGGTAAGTCTCCACAAAGTGAAGTAGAAATATGCCGCAGTCGTGGCCGTTCGTTTGTTGAGGGACTTTCCGCCTTTCCTCAGGTAGTGTTTTGGGATCAATTGTGACGTGCACGTTCCTTCTGTTCTTGTACTCTGATGCCAGGAAACACCTTAGGCTCGTCAGCTCCTTCCTACCTGCCCATTTCTTGGAACACGAGTCCAAGACCAGCACGACAGGAGGCTTATTCTGTTGCTGCTGGTCACCTAGAATATTTCCGGGATTCAGGACAATGGCCAGCATCCAATGGTTGTTGCTGACATGGAGAGGAATTAGCCAAGTGTCCTTTTCGAGGATGTCCTCTGTTTCGTTAAAAGCAACTATTGGCTCGCCTTTGCCATTATTGGAGGTGGCACTCACGAGGTAATGGGAAAAGGTGGTTTCAAATAAATACGTCCGCTTCTGAACGATGGGTTGAGCTTTGACCTCCAATATATACCTACGTAACAGACGAGTTTCAGCGAAATGTCAACAATATGAAACGCCCACATTAAAGTCAGACTTACTTCAAATAAAAAGCGATGACGGTGTCATCCAACCACTGCTTTTCGTCCAGTGAGTGGAAGTTCTGCTCGTTGAGAAGTAATGTCCTTGACTGGCAGCCGTAAAGCCACTT
>KZ539226.1:19564-29620 GCA_000934665.2 Catajapyx aquilonaris | reverse complement strand
TACTTCATGAGAAACAAATAAATTTGGGAGTTTTCCGAAGTTTTCCGAAGTGCCAGAAAGCCGCAAATAAGTATTAATTTATTTCTCGCAAAGTAGGACGATTTCAGCAAATTCGTCTGGCATGGTTCTCATGGTTGTTATTCCACATATTTTCACGCATTTCATAATCAAATCAGCCTAAAAGTTGGGCGGCAGTAGTCCAATTTCGAGTTATTATTGCCCCTTTTTGGAAATTAATTTAGGGACTTATAGACGAGTAAAATGGTTCCAGACACATTCATAGGGTTTTCCCAGATCTCGTAAGTATAGCTGTTATTATTTGCAAAATATCTTGTCCGTATCCTCGGAGTATGCGTAAGCCAAAAACTGTGTGGTTCGGGCCGATCTGGGGCCGAAGGGGTTAAGCACGTAAAACACATGTCTCCCCATGTTTTCGGGGTCGCTGATTTCGAATTTTAGGTTATTTTGAACCCATGTGCATCTGCAAAAGCTCCCATATGTGCCAATTCACTGTGTTCAGAGATACCACGTGAATTTTCGCCGACCCCCTCCCCCCCTCCCCCCCGTGACCAACCGTGGTATATCAGCAGACCCCCCCCCTCCCCCCAAAACGGTCACGTGGTATATGGACGACCTCTTAGAGGCCTTACAGACCAAGATCAATGAAGTCTGGGAGAGTATCACAAAAGAAGCGTGAGCAGACCTCGACTCAACCAGGCCTGCCTGAATGAAGCTGTCATTGCTACAATGGGGTACGTCACGCCGTTTTATATGGATTAGGCTAACTCATGTGTTGCACCTCGTGGGTGGGCCAATACTTTTGCGCAGGTTCGCATAAACTGATTGACCAATATGTTTTAAGTTTGAACTGGAAATAAAATAATCTTAAGCATATAGCTAGGTTTACTACTTCCTATGTCACTGTGTAATTGTTTTCTTGATATGTTTTTGTAACCTCCCCAGCAGATTCTATAGGTGGGCCACTTTTGCATTAGGGTTTCAGTCACTTTTGAAACCAGTGATGGGCATCATTCAATTCAGAACAGAAGTTCATGTTGAATTAAATCAGAGTGGTGAATTCAAGTGAATAGAATGGGGGACAGCACAAATTACTTAAATGGACATGAATGGACCTGAAACTAAAAATTACTGGAAATTGATCACATTTAGTTAAGATGTGCATTCTTTAAAAAAATGCAAGCATAATTATCTCACCTGTCTCTTTCTCAGCAGTACGTTTGATTAATGCTGTCACGTGGTCAAAAAGGTAAGCTTGGACCTGGAAGAAAAATAAAATGGCATGCATCTTAACACAAACCTTCAATTTCACTGTGTTTATATGAACACAGAGAAAATTAATGCCAGTATCAGTACCGTGTCTGGATTTTTTACTATCCAGGGTGTAGGCTGTAATTCGGGACTGACTTGGAAGGGTAATAGAGGGGACCAATACAAACATATTTCACACAAGAACCCATGTCCGGAAACGCCATTTAGAGGGGTCAATAGACAAGAAACGGTGCGCTCAGACACATCAGGCGGGAGGCACTAGGCAAACAGACTGTTTAGTTGCTAGGTGGCGCGCGGATAGTAAACAACGGCGCAAGTCACAGTAATGTGGCAACGACAGAGCTGTTGTTTACTATCCGTAGGCTACCTAGCATGCGGGCTTTACTTGCTAGGTGGGTCTGTTGATGGCAGGTTACTGTGCATCGCGCCTTTGTTTACTATCCGCGCGCCACCTAGGAACTAAACAGTCCACTTCCCTAGCGCCTCCCGCCTGATGAAATTATGGTCTTAACCATCTCTTCAGACCAAAAAAGAAGCATTGGGTTGTCAACATCTCAGCAACATCAAGGAAGTGAAAGAGGTCGTCTGCCACTGGCCTCCCAGCCAGCCTGACACTTTTTTCTACAGTGGCAAAGGAAAAACTAGTGTCCCAGTGTGACAAGTGCATCAATGTGTATGGTGACCATGTCTAAAATTTGAGAAAGACTTGCCCTTTCGTGATTCAGAATTTTAAAAGTTGTGAATTACTTTTTGATTTGCCCTCGTTTTAAGATCAACAATTCAGAGGCATACAGTGCTGGACATAATAGCCGTCGCTGAATACCTGGCAACCCCGTCCGGCGGGCCAATTCAAACATCAGCCCATGAAGAGCGCTTCCATTCTTGCCACTGTTTACAATTCGAATGAGTGAGTGCGCAGGCAGAAGAGACCCGTCGCTGGGTCGTCCGCGTCACTCGTTTGATTTGTAAACAGTGGCAACAATGGAAGCAGTCTCCATGAGCTGATGTTTGAATTGGCCCGCCGGACAGGGTTGCCAGGTAACGCCGCCGCTGCCGGAAAAAAACATTCAGCGACGGCTATTATGTCCAGCACTGTACAACTCATGTGATTGGCAGCACAAATTAACTCTGCACCACATTATGCAGTGTGTGCCAAGCATCCTTTTCGTTATCACAAATTTCGCCTGAAGTTATTTTTGTGTCACTTTTTGTACCCCAATGGAGGTGCCCCAAGAAGTTGCTATACTCAACCACACCAGGGAATAATTGGGCCCCTTGATCATGGTAAAAGCGTGTCAACTGTATCAGTAAATACTCCAAAGGGAGAAAAATAACATTAGTTCTCACCACTGACAATATAAAATTCATGCTTTTGAAGCAAAAAAGAAGAAACATGTAAAACATATGGTATGTCAAAGATTAACATTTGCAACTTACATTAAACAATGAACTCCTAACACTGACCTCATCATTGGTATCGACGTCCTCAACGTTGGAGAGGATAACACTGTCATATACAAAGGGACGGACAGTCTGAAGGGGTATGGGAGTCAGAGTAAATTCCTTTTGGTTGATGGTCAATAGCCCCACATGCTTGTCCACTGCTTCCCCAGGACAGAGGGAGGTTGCTATTGGGCTGCCTGTAAGGGACACAAGTTTATGAATTAAACAGTACCCTGAATATGGCAAGTTATCATAATTTAAACAGCTTCTTGCTGATTACCAGGCCTTTGCAGTGGGAAACATTATTAATTTTTATGCTTTACTTGGCAGCAATAAATGTTCAAAGCTTAANGGGGGGGGGGGGATAAAGATAATTTGGGAGTAACGTTCTCGCTAACTAACAACAGCAGAACCAATTTTTTTTTTGTGGAAGTGTAACTGACCTCTCTCTTACACATGTGAGTACTTTTCCCATATTCTTAATATAGAATTTTTAAAAGTCATTTGCATACTGGAGTAATTTGCGCCGTCGTGAAATTTTAAGTGATGTCGTAACAAGCACCAAAATATGCGGAAAAGTGAGGTGCTCCGGACCTGTGAAGCCGATTTTTATATTTAGCTATAACCTTTCGGCAAATAATAATTTTGTCAAAATTTGACAGATTCGAGAACTACTAGAAATTGGGGGAACCCTCATTTTCACGGAGTTTATTGTGCCTAGAGGGAATGGGCAACCACAAACGCAACCCTTCTTTTGTGTAGGGAGGGTGGGATAGAGTGTCTCCTCTTTCGGCCAGAGTTGGAACTCGAAGAAGTCCGGATTTTCTTTATCCCAGCCTTAACTTGCTTTCATTGGCAGTGCTGGTTACTAAATAACCATGAATACCAAAATTACCTCCTCTGCTGCCTCTTGATTTGTGAGCAAGATGGAACAACGAATGTCTTCCATGACTGATTTGGCTGTGAGGAACAATTAATTTTAAATGGAAAATTTACCTAATAGTAGGTATACAGGGTGGACCAACTTCAAGTGTCGTTTTATAACGGCTATTAATAGAAGCGCTTTACGATTGACGTCGCAGCGACGTGTAAAATGGCCCACTTCGGCGCCATCGAAAATATTAGCTGCCAATAGCAGCACACATGTAATCAACCCTGTGCAACCACATGCGGCACCAATGCCAATCCGACAGTCCTTAAAGAAGGCAGCCTCGCCCGCACAACACGCGGTGTGAAACAGGGTATGTGCGGTGACCCCTAACCACCAACCAAGCAATGCCCAAACCAGCATTCGATCAGCATGTGTGCTGCTATTGGCAGCTAATATTTTCAATGGCGCCGAAGTGGGACATTTTACACGTCACTGCTACGTCATCGCAAAATCACTGCTATTAATCGCCGTTATAAAACGACACTTGAAGTTGGTCCACCCTGTATTATGACAAAGTGAAACTCATTTTAAAATATAGTCTTCTTTGAGTATTAAAAATATGGGCTTGGAATGGAGAAATTGCAAGTTTATCTAACTTGAAAAGGTCACAGCACTTACAACAGGCAGTAGGAACCTTCTAGAACAGCGTTTCTCAACCTTTTTACTCATGCGGAACCCTTAAAATTATATTCATGTCTCAGGGAACCCCTACATAAAAATGAAGTTATTACAGTCAAACACTGAAAATGCTCACTGACCAAAAAAACGACCATGTCGCAAAATGGTTGGTTTGAAAACAACAATTTCCCGAAATTGACGTTTTCTGTCTCACGAGGAGCATTTTTGCCGTTTGAGCCTAACAGAGGTTGGACAAAATAATAGGGACACCAGCTAAAGGAGGTTTAAAGTTCGTGTCTGTTTTATTCTAAAACCCGGACTGGAAAAGTCACAAAGATGACTTGTACTGAGTTTTGAAGCTCTGTTGATGTAGTACATATTATTTTGTTGAGGTGCCTGGTATGCAGATTTTACAAAAGTCACAAGAGGAGGAGGGGGGGAACAAAAAACGAACAACACGCCCCCAGCTGCCATTTTCAACCAGAGTCACCTTTTTCATTTGAAAATGAAAGCAGTTACAGTAATTTACTTTACTGGGTATTGAAGTTCTATTGATGTAAATGTGTGGTATGGGTTGAACAATGGAAACCCTGTTACACTTAGTGTGCAATAAATTTTTTTAATTACTATGGTTTTTTAACCACCTTTGCCTTCAATACAGCCCCAATCCTTCTTGTAATGGACGCATTCAAGTTTGAACAGTCTGTAGCTGTATCAGATCTAGTGCTGGGGCGGNGGGGGGGGGGGGGCGTCGGTGGTATTATTTCTCTTTTTTCCCTCTCGTAGCTTTTTGGCCCATCTCTATACCAAAGTGACAGTGACAGAGCTTACAGGGAATACCCTGTATAATAATATCCCTTCAAGAATCCTTTACCTAGCTTAAGGCCGGTTGCATCAATCAAAATTTTCTCTCTCTCTCTCTTCCTTTCTCCCTCCCCACCCCCCTCTCCCTGCCCCGTCCCCATGGTATATTCACCTTATCGTGGTGGTGGGGTTTGAGTTTCTCCCGTGACTTCAAGTGCTATGCCGGCGGTAGCTTCGTCTACTGGTAGGGCCACCCAAGTCGGACAGGTCTTTGGGGTAGGAGGCAGACTAAGAGAGATACCAATCTTTCCTCTCTTCTTTTTCCTCTTCATTTCTCTCTCCATCTGTCCCAACTTTGTGCCTTCTACAGGCAGATAGCCATAGCTGCTCTGGTTTCTTCTTAATAAACCCAACCCAAGTTTTCTCTAAACCTGTGGTTACCAGGCAGTAAATGTGTGATTAACGAAAAACTAGTTGTATCTACACGAGTGTGCGCAAACCTGTAGCTAAATCTCGCAGTGACCACTAACCTCCTGATTTTCTCGGGTTAAGGAGGAAAAATACCGCAGTTTTCTCGTTCGAACACGGCCGTATTTCGACTTATCTGTCGTTTTTTAGTGTATTTTCAGGTGAATATGCACGGATTACCTCTAAAATGGTTTCCCGGGACTGCACAAAGGACCGGGAGTACACTCGGTACGACACCGAGGCAAAACCGCCCCGGAAAAAGGCAAGGTTCAGGGGCAATAGAACAATTTTTTTTGGGTGGTCCACTTGCGAGGGGGTCAGACCGTCCGGCGTCGAGATTCAGGATTGCACTGTTGGAGCCGCCATGTTGGCTAGGTGATGTGACATTTGGTTGTGTGATGTAAACGTCACGTGACATTTCCAGCCAATGGGCTACCTAGTGGTGAGCGCTGGATAAATTTGGAATGGTCCCTGAGGTATTCCCGTGAGTTTTCAAACCACAGGTTAAGTTCACTTGAGATGTGTTGATACAACGCATGTCGGAGTTTTCTGAAAACCTCTGATTTTCTCCTCATTTAACTCACGTTGATACAACCAGCCCTTAGAGAAAAAATATTTACACTAATCTGATAATGTAAATAATATTGAAGCTTTTTGTGTGTTCACAAATCATGGAACTTGATGAAAATATTATTTAACCCTTAATCACCAACGTGGGGTCCTTTTGGACCCCACAATGTAGTTAATACCACCGCAATTAATAAATTTTATGTGAAATGAAAAATGGCAGGCCTATATTCCTCAGACATACTTTCTTTGGTCCAATGAAAAATTTTGACATTAGTAGAAAAAAAATTTAGCCGAGTTACCGGTACTTTTATGCTGCTAAGCGTCCCTGTGGGGTCCAGATATACCCCACGTCGTAGCCAATGTACATAATTTTTTAGAGGACACATCACAGCGCATCACAGCAAAATTGTATTTTATAAAGTGTGAGTGTTGTTATTCAGCAATAAATATTACTCGGAACTAAAATCTTGCAGACCCTGCAGCTGGGAATGTTTACGTCACGTTATGGGAAAGTCGTTACTTACGGCATCGAGCTGGAAGGCTACGAAGGTGCGATAACGAAGTCTCAAGTCCCTCATGACTCAACTAATGGGTCACAGGAGATTGATTTTTTTTACACATACAGATGATAATACAGGCCGAATTTAGCGGGGAAGAATGGCTTTAGTGCTATTCAGTCAAATTTGTAAAAAAATGAAAACTGTGTGGGGTCCGTAAAGACCCCACGTCGTAGCCAATGTATGGCAGATTCACGTTGGTGATTAAGGGTTAAGGGCCCTTTTTTTCATCTCTGTAGTGTCAGTAACAAAGGAAGTACTCTCTGTGTATTAAAAACTACCCATTTTACCCCACCTGACCCTACTCATTAGGCTAATTTAAATAATTATTGAATGATTTAATTTGGCTAATTTTCCAGTAACATAAATACGTAAATTTTAGCAGTAATTGGGATTACGTTTCATAAAAGAAACCATAATGATTGATTTTTTTAAAAAACAACTTGATTTAAACTGTCATTTAAACCAGCCAACCCTGGTTATAACAGACTTTCAGTTATAGCAGACTCAAAGGCTAGTCCCGGCATACTTCCGTAAGGCCCGTGTATTTTTACTCCTGATGTAATAGACTCAATTTTCCCCTCACCTCGGCGTAACACAGCACTTCTTGGCCACTCGGTTGAAAAATATGGCGCTTTTGATTACCCGCCGTCATTTCTGACACGTAGGAAGGCACTGTATACTAGAGTGGGGTGATTTTCCCGCATCTGTTGCTGATCTAAGCTTCCTACACGCAAGTTTTGCACCGCAAGGTTGAGGCACACGTATACTCTGTTCAATGTATCCAAGAGTCTTAATCCTTTGTGCTGAGTCATCAAGTTGATCTTGGTTCCCAGGCCTGAGCCCAGCCCCCCGTCACTTCCCCCCTAGCTGTATGGATATGGTAGGTTAATACCTGTGTCTTGGCCAGGGTGAAATTTGGTGGTGGCGGTGCTACATCGTTTGCTATACTGCCATCTTGTCAAGGTGCGCTCAAGTGGTAAGTCTGCGGAAGAAAGATCCAGCCAATCGCAGCAGACTACCCACTACCTACCACCAGATGAACCTTGACAAGATGGCGGCATAGCAAACAACGTAGTGCCTCCAGCATGGTCATAGAAAGTAAGGTCTGGTCACTCCCACCCACCCCCTGCCAGGGCGTTTTGCAGGGGGTGCTCACCTGAGAGCGCCATGAGACATTTCGGAGCACTGCTACGTGGCGACCCTACCGGACTAGGCTGAACTTTATAGGTACAAAAGGGAAGGGCTACATTGGTGGACCCAACATGGTCGCCGGCGGCCATGTTGGGCCCGCATGTAGCGCTTCCCTTTCGTACCTATAAAGTTCAGCCTAGTCCGGTAGGGTCGCCACGTAGCAGTGCTCTGAAATGTCTCATGGCGCTCTCAGGTGAGCACCCACTGCAAAATGCCTCAGCAGGCAATAAGATCAGAATGTAGTATAAGTGTCCGGGGGCTGGCCTCCAGCACCAAATTTCACCCTGGACGAGACACAGGTATTAACATACCGTATTAGAGGAGTGTCATGGGGATGCCTGAGCCTATAGTCCCCGGCGGGTTAACTTGGCAGTCCGCCCTCCCAACACTCCCAGCCAATGGCGTGCCTGGATTGTGATGGGGGGGAATGGTGGAGTCCAGGTGGAGTGGGGATGAGTGACATTCACCGGAACATCCACCGGATCAGTCGCCGGATGATCCGCCGTATGCTAGGCTGAATGCTTGAAATACATGTGTGCAAATTGCCATTAAAAGTTTGCTTTAGGATGTGTGTCGCAACAATTCACGTCATCAATATTTCCAATTTTAATTGTCATCACAGTCCTTAAGAGGTCAGCGTGGCGGAGGGATGTGACGTAGAAGGCAGCGGGAGGTAGGGTAACGAGGTTGGGGCTAGGGGGTAAAGGAGGTAGGCAGCGGCGGGGAGAGGCGGGGGGCAAGAGAAACCCCCACCCTGACATGTTAGGAGGCAATCTACTATATACCTAACAGATCTGAGTTCAGACTAGTTCTGGCCAAGATGTCGTGTAGCAAGTTTAACAAGTGGTTCTTTACACTTGGCAAAAAGGTCAAGCTCATCCTTTTTCTGGTATATTTGGCAACAGGGAGATGGCAGAATAAAAATAAGACTTCTTTTGCTCCTGTGTAATTAGCGGGTGAGCTAATTTTGCATTTTTGTGGAGTGTCATCAATGAGTATGGAGTAGTTTGCATTATCGGCATGCAGCAGGCAGAAAACTTTGTGTACTCATTGCAAAAGTGATGACTTGGCTGTAACAGACTTGGTTATAACATACTTTTTTCCCACGGTCTCTTGAAGTCGGTTATATCCATAGTCAACTGTATATACAGGGTGTCCCACTACTTACTTTACCAGGCATATCTTTAATAATACAAATGAAGATATTGCAATGAAATTTGAACTGAACTAATCTCATTATGTGAGAAAAGAAATGGCATCACAACATGCGCTGGAAATGGCCACCATTTGCATCCAGGCAGGCCTGAACAAGACGCTCCATATTTTGGAAGGTCCTGGCCAGCATATCCTGAGGCACTTCTTGGATGATGTTTGCTTTCAAGGAGTTGATGTGTCGAGGTTTGTTTCGCTACATACACACTTTCAGATAGCCCCATAAGAAGTAATCAGAAGTAACCAGGCAGCGTAAGATCGGGCTGACACTGGCCAAAGTTGATTCGAAATGAATCAGTTGCCAATCAAGTACTGAATTTCGGCCATGATGATGTGTCATGTGTGTTGTGTGTACTGAAACAAACCATGACACATTGACACCTTGAAAGATAACATCGCCCAAGAAATTCAGGCCGCGCCTCAGGACATGTTGGACAGGACCTTCCAAAATAATGGAGGCCCACCAGGACACAAATGGTGGACATTTCTAGCACATGTTGTGATGTCATTTCCTTTGTCACATAATAAGGTTAGTTAAGGTCAAATTTCATTGTAATATCTTCATTCTTATTAAAGTTATTGAATAAATACCAGGTAAAGTAAGTAGTCGGACACCCTGTAGATGTAATGGGTTCACATGCTGTGTATAGTCAGAATGGCTCTGGAGGTCTATATGAATGATGGCATGACACATAACTTACAGGGTTTGGGGGAGGTGTGGTGGCCGAGATGGTAACGTCTCGGCTTGCTGAGTGAAAGGCCCCAGGTTCGATCCCCGCCTGGGGAACTTCCTTTCACCTGCGTTGGGAGGGTCTCTGACCTGCACCAAAGGAGGTGTCTGGCAACCTAACCTCCTGGGGGACTGCACATGGCCCAAAGACTGGAGAATGCACCTGCACAAAGTGTCCCCTCCCCAACAATCCCTTTCCCTTCCCTATATCCTGAACAAATCCTTGCATGGAGATCGAA
>KZ539226.1:12500-19529 GCA_000934665.2 Catajapyx aquilonaris | reverse complement strand
AAAAAAAAAAAAAAAAAAAAAAAAAAAAAAAAAAAAAACCTTACAGGGTTCATGGCATTAACAAGTAACAAGCAGCTGTAAAGACTCAATTGTATAGGCTGTCAAGAGGAAACTAAAAGCAGTACCAGGCTGTATGATGTATGATGACTCCTTGGAATTAACTTCTGGTTCAATCCTGCACTCGTGCTCATGACCCCATATCACAAGATCGAGACATTCAGGCAAGAACGAATCTGGAATGTAGTTGGTGGGTCCATGCTTGCTCCGGTTCTGGTGTAGCACAAATAGGTTGAACCAAAGCTCCGTATCCTCACTTGGAAGAAGCGTCGTGACCTAAACAGTTGACCAAGTATAAGGCATTATTGTATTATTAAAATAAGTTTCGCCATATATCCTTCTTCCCAACATTATTCTGTATACTCCATACCTGAATCATCATGTTCTACTTACACTGTATTTTAAATAATAGGTTGTTATGCAATGGTCCCACCATTGGAAACCTTTGTGCGAATTAATATACATAGGTTAAACTTCAGACACTTTCAACCCCTTTGTACTGTACCCAGCCACCTGGTTGCTGTGTAACCCAGTCATAAAGCAATCTACAGGGTCATTCCCACGTGCCACAGGGATCATGGTCCTTACCCCCGAAAAACGTGATTGGGGTGTTCCCACATGCCCTTCCTCCACCCAAACGCGTTTACGAAGGTGACTGTGGCAGCCAGCCTGTGGAAGTTGGCTGCCAGGTTCCGAGTCTAGATCCTGACATCACTCCCCTCTCCGGACCGGATCTTAGCCGAGCAACATGGCGGCTCTCTGCTTGGCCCCGTCTGCCTGCACGCTCTGCGGGCAGCCAGGACCTGTGTAATAATGTAGATAGCATGCCTCCATGCTATTACAGCCAGGCCTATCGTAGAGTCACCCGTGCCTTTGTCCAGGAGCCGAACCGAGAGTCATTTTTTTGCCAGGCAGGTGGGCGTGGTTCTAGACCACTCCACCGAAAATCACAAAAAGTACGTGGCCCGTGGAAACAGTCACCAAACGATCCTGATTGTGCGCCTCAGACACGTGGTTCAAGATCGAGATTTTGTGGCACGTGGGAATGACCCTTATGAGCAAGGATTTCTTCCTCATTCTCTTATGAAACTTGACTGGACCATTTAGAGAGTCAGGGGTGATTTGGTCACCTTATCTGACCACGTCTGGTAGGACTCTATGAGAGCATCAAGCTCATGTGACGCTATAGGATGATAACAGGTTGTTTTTTTTAAAACTATTTGCAAATATTGATTTATGGATGTTATGGATGTTTCTTTTCCACCTTTTTCCAGAGAACACAAAATTTTCAAGACAGACAGGGTAAAAGTCAGTGGCAAATCTGCACATATGACGGCAGGTAGACACTTATGACTGGTATATTCATAGTGCCAATATGACATACGCTAATATGGATAGGTCAGGTATGATAAGGCCCCTGGGCATCAAAGGGTTCATCCATACCACTGTCACTGTCCCAGCCATAATTAATTTTAATTATTTTAGTTCAACATCTCCCATGAATCCGCAGTTTCTCGAGATTGAATACTGGTAAAACCCAGATGAAGATATTAGGTACACTGATGTAAATAATGTTATGCCAAATCACAATTATGGGGTCTACATTAATTCTACATTTCTCACAACCAAAGTAACTCTTCTTACCCTCCTCAATTTTGAAAATTTTTTGATTTTCTAATTCATAGTGTTGAGAAAACATCACCTCCACTGCTAATTTCCACGTTAGCAGGGTGAAAATACAACCAAAAGGCGATGTTCCGAAGTCACAACACCTGCATCCGGTCGCGAGTCACCGGTCCCGGCTGTCCGGTGGCGCTCGCCTTTCACCGCATCTGTAGCTCTCTCCGGTGCCGCGAAGGAGAAGGGTCATCTCGCACGCTTTGAAGTCGAAGGTGATTATAATAATGGAGAGCCTTCAATGGTTCTCCATTATTATATTTGAAAGGCGACCGCCACCGGACAGCTGGGACCGGTGACTCGCGACCGGATGCAGGTGTTGTGGCTTCGGAACATCGCCTTTTGGCTGTATTTTCACCCTGCTAACGTGGAAATTAGCTACGGAGGTGATGCTTTCTCAACATATACGCCAAGCAGAATTACAAAATCCAAAAATGTTCAAAATTCAGGAGGGTAAGAAGAGTTACCTTGGTTGTCAGTAACATAAGTCATTCAAATGAAAAGGAGCAAAGGTCATATCAAATTGCAGAATGGGTTTCTTGTGGCATCTTCTACATGAAATGAAGATGGCACCAATGTTGAATTTAGTATTATGACACACTGACAAGAGGAGATTTGATGACATGCCACAGTCGCAGTGTGCCTTTTTGTTCAACACCCCCATCAAAAAACTGTCCAGTCAGATATGGAAGCAAAGAGCATCCAGCAGCTTGCAGTAATTCGTTTTTGAACCGCAGAAGATGTTGGAAGTACAGAAATCCATCGCAGGATGAGTATTGTGTATGATAACTGCATGTCTTCATCAAGTGTTAAAGCATGGAGTAAGCAGTTCCAAGAGGGGCAGTTGTGAGTGGCTGTTGTTGACTGGTGATTCAAGGACAGGGTAAGCAAACTACTTACTCCAGGCTTTAACACATGAGAAAGACATGCATTTTTCGTACATGGTACTCATACAGCGATTGATATCTGTACAGTGGAACCTCGTACGTAGAACACCCCTATCTTTGAACGTTTCCGAGTTCGAACGCAAAATTCGAGGGAAAGGACCTCATGCATTAAGCATACTAAAAAGGATCCCAAAATTGATTTCTTCGTGCTTCGGATATGTTGTTGGGGGTGGCGAGTAGGCCCCATGTGCAAAAGGAGCAGCCTCCATTGGCCGTGGTTAGGCTTGTAGGCCGGTCACGTGACCTAGCCTTTAAAAAATCACCACACCCAAACGACTTTGATTTAAGAAATGATTTTTGGCATGGAGGTATATCTAGCCTAGTACTATCTAACGCTACGATAGAATTCCATCTAGCTCGTCTCTGATTGGCCGAAATAGACAACGAGTGAAAAAGAAGTGGCCTTTTTACCAATTTAAAGCTGGCCGCCCAACATGAAGTATACCTTATTTGGCAGCTCCAAAGAAGTTTTACACCATATTAAAAAATCAGACAATTCTATCTGTGGACTGCTATATTTTATTTAGTAACAACCAAACACCACCCTTATAATTCACACAAATGTACTACTACCCACCTTTTATACTATTTTGAGCCATTCTTGGAGTTCATGAATCTAAAAATTACATAACGAAGGTCTTCGGCGAATATTATGCGATTCACGAGTCCTGGCCTGTTAGCCTCCACCGACCTCCTCCCAACGTCATGGCGGAAGAAATCAGGCCTGGAATGCTCGTGAGTCTCGCGAGTAGGAGCCATTGGTGCAGTGTTCGGTCTCAACAAGGGATAGGTGGTTCGTCGTATTTCCAGGCCTGGTTGTCTCTCCCTCCCTCCCTCCCCCCCCCTCCCAATGCGATCCACTGCTGCCAAGTGCTCTCCCCCATCCTCCTGGCAGGCGTGAGAGCCCATGGTAGACGCGGACGTGGCAACCTCGCCTTCAGAGGGCGGAGGACGAGGAGGAGCCTAACAGGCCAGGACTCGTGAATCGCATAATATATTCGCCAAAGACCTTCGTCATGTAATTTTTAGATTCATGAACTCCAAGAATGGCTCAAAATAGTATAACAAGGGGGTAGTAGTACATTTGTGTGAATTATAAGGGTGGTGTTTGGTTGTTACTAAATAAAATATAGCAGTCCACAGATAGAATTATCTGATTTTTTAATATGGTGTAAAACTTCTTTGGAGCTGTCAAATAAGGTATACTTCATGTTGGGCGGCCAGCTTTAAATTGGTAAAAAGGCCACTTCTTTTTCACTCGTTGTCTATTTCGGCCAATCAGAGACGAGCTAGATGGAATTCTATCGTAGCGTTAGATAGTACTAGGCTAGATATACCTCCATGCCAAAAATCATTTCTTAAATCAAAGTCGTTTGGGCGTGGTGATTTTTTAAAGGCTAGGTCACGTGACCGGCCTACAAGCCTAACCACGGCCAATGGAGGCCGCTCCTTTTGCACATGGGGCCTACTCGCCACCCCCAACAACATATCCGAAGCACGAAGAAATCAATTTTGGGATCCTTTTTAGTATGCTTAATGCATGAGGTCCTTTGATCCAGCGTTCAAACGATGCTTCTAAGTTCGAACTCTGCAGGCAGTGAAAACATGCGTTCGCTGTGAAAGATGCACAATAGTGACTTGGTACCAGATGAAGATGTTATTCCAGTTTTTTATATTTTTAAAATAGAAAGGACCACTGTGCCCCACTCTCCTCTACATAATTTTTTAAATCTCACAGGTGTATTGGTTTTGAAAACAAATGCAGGAAACTTTTCTTTGAACTTCCCTAGTAAAAGCAAACACAATGGGGCCGTGCAGACGGGCCAAGCTTGGCCGTGGCGTTGCTAGGGGGCCCCTAGGTGTGAACCGTCGCGGCCGCGGCTAAGCTTGGCCCGTCTGGACGGCCCCTATGATTTCATCTTTACCTTCCTCTCTCTGAACAGCCTGTAGAGCCTATCATCCTTGATGTTTCCAAGACCATAGAGAGCCAGTCTGGTCACTCCCTTCTTCATAAGAAGTGGTCTAAGCCGCACCTCGTTATAGTCATTACACTTTCCAAAGTGATTCACAAGGCGAGCGGAGCTGAGAAGGTCCAATGCACTAGTGTGGTACTTGCCTGAAACCAATACATGCATCAAGTAAGAAATGTAATACATTATTCAGAAGCAGTACCACAGGTGGGATTAGTATGTCTGATTTTGTGTCTCTTGCAAAAACCTTATTGCAGATGGTGAAACATGTAAAGGTTACTACGTGCAAATCTGGTCCATCGTTCATAATCCAGTGGTGCCTCTCACTTGGAACTTAATTCGTTCCAGGAGGCGGTTCCAACTCTGAATCGTTTGAAGTCCAAATCAATTTTCCCCATAAGCAATAATGAAATGTGAATTAATCCATTCCCAGACCCTAAACAATAACCACTTTGATAACTTAAACAGCACATACACACAATTTAAGGTAAAAATAACACGATTAAATGCCCTAAATAACAAATTTAAACATGAAAACAATAAAATACATAAATACCTGTACAATAAAATTGAAGAGCGATTTCCCACAACAAGTTCAGTCCACATTTGCCGAAAATGAGTTATGCCCATGCCCTTTTAGCCCATACCCAGATCTATCGGTTAGGTCGAACAGGCACTCCGAAAACCCGTTCCGTTTGCTCGGAACTGGGCTCCAAAGTTTGCGATCTTTCCCAGAACAAGTTCATATTTCCGACCTGTCTCACCGAAAACGAGTTCAGTCCATCTGCGCATGCGTAGTCGCGAGAGCGGCTAATCAGCTGTGCCTTTCAAAATGGCGGCCGCTCACAGTTTTAAGTAATAGGTGCCATGTTTGATCATTAATGGAGTTAAAATGATATATTTTGGGAAGCGTAATGCAGTGGGAGGATTATGCAGATTCTCAGTGTGCAGGAAATATTATTTGGAATAAAATAATTTGTTGCAGTGAAATCAATCATTCTGGTTGTATTGGTACTTCTGCCTAGCCTTTCAGATGGGGTAATGAAGCAAGAAATTAATGAAACAGTAGCTTGTACTTGAGAAACTTAAATTGAATGCTCTTTCAAGCCCCACTTCACATTAAGTTTCTCTGAAAACAAGTTCAGTCCATGGACTGAACTTGTTTTTGGAGAGATTTTGAAATTTAAATGACCCCATTTCTGTCCCTTCAATACTATGATTTTCTCACACAATACCATGAAAAAGTGCATCAGATTAGATGCAGAACATATCAAAGATGAAATGCTAAAACCTACTAGGTTTTGAAATAGACCGTTTTTTTTCTCTCTCCTGAAAAATGTTGCAAATGGACTGAACTTGTTTTGGGAAATCACTCTTAATGAAAATAGCATTTACTGTACCAGTGAGGAGTGGTGATGTCCTGTGTGGCTTATGAAGAGGAAGGTGGAGAGGAACAGAAAGGTAAAGGCAGGTTCACACAAGCAGATGGGAGCATAAGAAACTAACGAAACGGTAATATGAAACGAACGGAAATATAGGTGAGGTGTTCAGCAAATGTGGTTTATGAACAAGTTCAGATAAAAACACGAAAAAATCCTAACATCTCATTTACCAGTGTTCTCAAAATGGTTCACATCCAAGTGGTAGGAGAGAGTCAGACAACATGCATTATGCCTATGACAGTGCAGTCAGAGGAATCTTCAGCCAACAGCAGTGGTAATTTCATAGCAGGTGTAGCCAACATTTTGATCATCAGGGGGGCAGGTGTCAGTGGTCTAGGGAGTAAGTACACTGGAAAAAACCATGCATTTCCAAGTCATTATTGCATCGTTTTCTTTGGCCTTCCCCCTCTATGCCAAGTCACTGCTTGTCACCTGCCTTTGTAATGATTGGACCAATAACGGCTACTTAGGTTAAATATTCTGGCCGTCTCTAACCCTTCGTATATCAACCAAATTGAGAACACTGCTAGATGCGATATTTCCAGATTTTTCTCATACATTGAACTCAGCTTATTCAAAGAATGTTTGTGTATGGTTAACTGGCTTACTTTTAATTGACTGAGTGGACATTGTATATAATAATTCATACCCCGTTATCAGCCTTTTTCGGTTCTTTAGGGGGGAAGTTTTTCTTTTGCCTGGAACTCTTTGCTTTCATTTTACTGCACTTTTTGGGATGGGATAGGGACGGAAGGAAGCGGCTGTGGCCTGTTAATTACGGAAACAACTCCGGAATTTTCCTGGAAGGACCGTGGAAAACCACAGAAAACTACAGTCAGAGTTTCCGGCCCCGGGATTCAAACCCAGGACCTCCCAATTAGCAGTCGGACGCCTTATCCACTATGCCAACCTGCTTCGGTGTGAACATTGTATATG
>KZ539226.1:0-7500 GCA_000934665.2 Catajapyx aquilonaris | reverse complement strand
GCCTGTGCATTACGCTGGAATTGTCCCTTTCCCTGCTTTTCGCACATGACCACAAACCAAGGGGTCAGCAACTTACAGCAACCTGTGTACACCTTTTCCAAGTAACCAACTGACAACCACTAGCAGCCACTCAGTAACCATGACAACCAGTGGCAACTTGGTTGCTGGTAAATGGTGTACACCTTGCTAACCTCTCGCCCCTAAGGCAAGATTGAGCCAAGTATGGTGAAACAGTATGATTCTCTCCCCTACAGCAATAGGTTTGTGAAATATCCACTCTAGCTATGATGAGCCTATTTACATATGAACACCTGCTGCAGCTACATTATTGGCCACTACCAAATCTGTTCTTGATGCATTCTTTGAACCACGGTAACACGAATTCCCCTAGTGCTTGACTAGGCCCTGTGTTGCATACCCCTCTGTGGATCGCTTTCCAGATAGCCCAAATGGATATCGGATGCCACCAAGATGCTAAAGGTGTCCTGCTCATCTGGCTCTGGGGTGCCCGGTCTGCCATCAGACTCAGTTATCACCTCTTCTTCTTGCGATGTCTCGCACGTGGTTGGCTCTGGCTGGCCCGAGCTGTCACCCGACAGAATTGTCACCTCTTCTTCTTGCTCTTCTTCTTGCCATTCTTCTTGCCATTCTTCTTGCCATTCTTCTTGCCCTTCTTCTTGCCCTTCTTCTTGCCATTCTTCTTGCGATGTCTCGCACGTGGTTGACTCTGGCGGGCCCGAGCTGCCACTCGACAGAGTTATCACCGGTATTTCTTGCGATGTCTCGCGCTTGGTTGACTCTGGCTGGCCCAAGCTGCCACTCGCCTGAGTTGTCACCTCTTCTTCTTGCGATGTCTCGCGCTTGGTTGACTCTGGCTGGCCCAAGCTGCCACTCGCCGGAGTTGTCACCTCTTCTTCTTGTGATGTCTCACGCGTGGTTGACTCGGGGGTGCCCGGGCTGGGCACCGGGCTGTCATCCGCCAGAGTTATCACCTCTACTTCTTCCAATGTCTCGCTGCTGCTCCCAGATCTTTCCGTCCGCGCACCTCTCCCTCTCATCAGTTGAAATAAAGTCCCTCCCGGGCCAAAGAAAGGCCTTCTCCGTCCCCTCCCGGCACCCCTCCCGGCATCCCTCCCGGCACCCCTCCCGGCACCCCTCCCGGCACCCCTCCCAGCACCCCTCCCGGCACCCCTCCCGGCATCCGTCTCGGCATCCGTCTCGGCATCCGTCTCGGCACCCCTCCCGGCACTCCTCCCGGAACCCCTACCACGGCCGCCATTCTTCTTACTTCTAGGCATCGCGATGCGGAACCTTCAGCAGTAGAGCAGTTCAGCTTCGGTCTTGCACTGATCGACAAACGAGTCGCTATACCCGGTAACCTGGTCACACACTACACAGAGGCAGACATTTTTTAGCGGGAACGAACACAAAAGCTGCTACGGCTACTAGTGTGACATGGAAACGGCGTTGAAACGGCATGGAAATGAGTACTTGGGCTTTCTCCCGCTAGATGTAAGTAGCCTCGACCATGAGGTCCCTCTACTCGTCTGAAACAATGGGTAGGGACAAAACTTCGCCCCAGAGTCCGCCGCGGTTAGGACTCTCTCAAATTCACAGATAGCCTCAGGATAACCTACTGTACTAGTGTACTGAGTACTCTCTACTCTCTAGTCTCTACTCTCAGCCGTCCCGGTCCCAGGATATGCTTCCATGGCCATTTCAGTCCAATGTAGTAACAAGAGATAATGGTGTACGGGTGTACGAGTATCGTATCTCGGGGTTACTTCAACCGGGAGGTAACTAAAGCTATTTTGCTGCGTAAATTTCGGACGCTCATTTTGGCAACACTGTTTGAGTTGAAATGTTATTTTTCATGACATAAGTTCCATATTTTAGTGCAGTTTTGGACTGCATATTTGAATATTGTGTTTGTGTCAGGGGTTGGCAATAATCAATGATTATTTTAAAATAATCAAATAATCAGATTATTTTGATTATAATCGGATTATTTTGATAATGTTATTATTTGTAGTACAGCACTTTATTTCATTTTCTTGATAAAAACCCCACCTGCTATTTGAAGAAAATCAAGAAAATAATGTATGTCAATCTTGTCTAACATGTTACATTCCAAGGAAAGTGCATTATACAACATACAGTCAATCCTCGTTTAACACGGATTCCGCTTACTTGGGAGCGACTAGCCGACTACACTATTCAGTAGTGTACCTGTGTACCTGTGCAGTGTTCTCATGCACTGATTATGATAATTAAACTGTATTTTACTACACATACAATAAGTCAAGACTCAAGAGTCGAGAGTTTTAAGTTTTAACTTTTTGACTGGTGAGTTTGTGATTATTGGTAGGATAAATGTATGACGAACCTGGTCCCCCAGGAACCTATCCCCCTATTTCCCAATTCCCATAAGATTAAATGATTAATGTAATAATGTTTCACTTTACACGAAGTCACGAACCTATCCAGCTATCCCCGATGTTAAACGAGGATTGACTCTACATGGTACTATGGTTCTATGGTAGGATATTTTTTTTTAGCCTTTCAACATTTTAACTTCTTTAGTGAAATCAAATAATACCTGTTACCTTGGACCTTGTAGCTTTCAAATTATTGTTATTATTATTATTATTATTATTATTATTATTATTATTATTATTATTAGTGATTATAATCAAGATTTTTCATTATTAATCAGTTGATTATAATCATGATTATAATCATGCCAACCCTGGTTTGTGTCAAAGGTGACTTTGTAAAATCTTAATTATATTTAGGATAATTGCATCATAAATTTATACCCTACGTAGCCTAACTTTCATCACCAACATCTGTTTGAATTTAATTCGCTATACAGATGATGAAACAACCTGAAACAGTCCTTTTAACACTTAACCCTTAACTAGTAAGGTGAACTCGAGCAACGCAACTCGTAAGGTGCATGGGGTCATTTTTGACTCCACGTGGTAATTGAATTCTATTTGATCTCGAATTCATAAAATTAAAAATTTAAAACCATGTAAATTAAGTTTACATCATGTACGATGCGTAGGTAATAAAAGAAACTTATAGGTCACGTTACTAAGTGTGATAGCTATGCAAATAGACGTCAACTGCGTATAATTATAGATACCTCAGTAGTAGCCGCCAACGCTAACAATTCATAAATATGCTTTCTCTATATAAATAAGCCCCAAATGATGATGATATGTCCTCTACATTAAATGCCATACAAGTAATACTTTCAAAATAACGGCTATATGACATTGTATAAGTATAGAGAGCGCAGGCCAAACCCATATCTGAAACTAATATTTACAAATTTTTTTATTATTGCATCATCTATGACAGGTTTGCCATTAGTATACATGCCGTGCCACCGTTTGAAGCAAAAAATAGAAGCTTCTCACTGGCAGGCATGAATCCAAGAGCAATGAGGAATCCAAACGTAACTAGTAAGGTGGGGTCATTTGTGACCCCAGCCGCACATCACCTTCGTTATAGCCGTTTTTGGACCGCTATTAAATTTTTTTGAACAATTTAAAGGTTATTAACACATAAACAAAGATGTGATCGAGGAATACACGTAAGCTTTTGGCTCTTGATTAACCAGTTATTTGACAGTGCTAATTTCTGCAAGCTTGGGGTCAAAAATGACCCCACCTTACTAGTTAAGGGTTAACTACCGACGTGAATCTCCCTGCCATACATTGGCTATGACGTAGGGTATTTTTCTACCCCACGCGGTTTTCTTTTTTTATATAAATTTGACTTCCGCGCTAAATTCAGCCTGTATTCTCATCTGTATGTGTAAAAAAAACGACCTCCTGTGACCATTAGTTGAGTCATAAGAGACTTGAGACTCCGTTATCGCACCTTCGTAGCCTTCCAGCTCGATGCCGTAAGTAATGACTTATAACGTAAACATTCCCAGCTGCAGCTAGGGTCTGCAAGATTTTAGTTCCGAGCAATATTTATTGCTGAATAACAACACTCGCATTTTATAAAATACAAAAGTACCGGTAACTCCGCAAAAAAAAAATCTACTGATGTCAAAATTTTTCTTTGGATCGAAGAAAGTATGTCTGAGGAATATAGGCCTGCCATTTTTCATTTCATACTAAATTTATTAATCGCAATGGTATTATCTACATTGTGGGGTAGAAAAATACCCCACGTCGGTAGTTATAAGTGTTAAGGTAATTATACTGCAAGCTTAAATTTCCATTTTGGTGTCAATCTATACTTTAAAAATTGTTGCGTCAGCATGTACGGGGTAACAGGCTACGTAGTTCCAAGCCTGGCCTCAAAATCGAAGGACAATGTCTATGTCTTCCCCATTGTTGCTGATGAAATGTATGTTCACATATCAGAAATTTTTTGTTTTGTACAGCCGGTGAGCAATGAGCATAAAGAGAGGCCGCCATACTTTCCCTTATGAACTGAAATTTTGAATAATAAATTTCTGGAGCAATATACAAATGTTTATTTTCGCCCTGTGTACGGACTGCTTTGTTACCGTGTCATCGTTTAACATAAGCCAAACACTGAATTCTTCCTGCTGGATTTAGTTAGTGGATAAGCCATCCCATTTTTTTTGTGTTTTGTTTTTATCATACATGTTGTAGGAAACTACAACATTCAAGAGCATTGACTTTAGAGATTTAACTAATTGTTGTAAAACTTGGGTCTACAGTTACGGTCGACGTGTACATGTTGTAGGAAACTACAACATGTATACGTCGACCGTAACTGTAGACCCAAGTTTTACAACAATTAGTTAAATCTCTAAAGTCAATGCTCTTGAATTGGAAGATGTCTGAAATTGAAAAGTGGCTTAAGTAACCCCGAGATACGGTACTTACTTTCACACATTATCTAAACTAGTTTACAAATATAGGTTTTTATTTCTTTTACCCCACCTTCTTCTTCTTTTCAGTATATGGATGGTATGGAGTAGCCTATATATGGCCCTCGTTTCATAATATTGGGCTATTCATATTATACAGTTATGCCAAGAGCTAATGGTTAGGGTAAGGGGCCTAAATTTCGACACCCTTACGTTGTTTTCCTCTTGTTAGAAAATGGCTGAATGCAGCAATGTAAGGAAGTGAATGTTAATACAATGAACATTTACCTACTAGGTCCCGCAAAGAAAATTTTAAAACAATTATAGGAAAAAGCACAAAATTCAAAAAGTGAAAACACCCACTATTTCAGTTTCAAAAAAAAAAAGGGTTCCTAATTTCGGCACCTGCATTTTAATGGCAGGAAAGGTGCAAAAAAACATTTCTAACTTTGTGAATGCTTTAAAATGCTTGATTAATAACAATACAACTGATAAAACTGATTTATCTGCATGATGCAAATATAAAGTTTTCCCTATTTGCAAAAAAAAAAAAATGCTGTTGAATAATAATACAATCATACGAGAACGTTTAACAGCAGGTAGTACACATGCACAAACGTTTTCTGTGACTTCTTTCTTGCGTTTCCTCGAAATAAATGGAACTGTCAAAGTGAGCATGACAGTACGGTAGGTTGGGCCTTGTCCGAAATTAGGAACGCCTAAGAAGCCGAAATTAGGAACAAGACAACTTTCTACTGTGGCTGCTGGTTCACACTGACAAGTTGCAGCATGATGTCGCTACTTTAAAACATGCAAATAAACAGTGTAAGCAACATCATAGGCTAAAATAAATTATTAAATAGCATATATCTTAATTGTTGGGAAATGATGGCCAATAACAGCATGCACTGCATTCCACCATGCGCTTAGAAACAAACTGGTGACAAAGGTTGCACAATGCACAGACGTTCACATCAGTGCTGCCAGCTCACCAATTCCGTCTTTGTGACATTTTACCACTGTCACCAGAAATTTGCAACACGTTACCACGGAGATAGCATGGTGGTCGGAATTAGGCACATGGTCGAAATATGGACCCCTTCCCCTATACACTATACAGGTACTGATCAAGGCCCTGGTGTCCGACACGGTTTTCCATGTATGAGTCAGAATGCAAATTAATAGTGCTGTTTTTTTATACTGATGAGTATTATTTTGATCCTTTAGTTTGTTACACAACTCACAATAGTCCCTCATAGTTGTATGTAAGACTTCACCCCCTCAACAATCCCTTCACGGCGTTTCTGAAAACCCAAAAGGCATGAGGCCAAAGAGAAGGACAACTCAGGGTGCATGTGCATTGAGGATGTGCTGCACATTGATGATTGTTTGGCAGGGAGGATGGATTTGCAAGATGTGTGTGCACGTTACAGTAAGTGGACCTCAGATCCTTCGGGCACCAAACGTTTCAAAAGAGCTTCCATGGTTGACACATTGTTACGTAGCCTCAAGCTGCATCTAGGGCGACCGTCTTTGTACATACATCAGAAGGTGTGTGAACATATGGTGATACTCACAGATGCCTGGTAATACAACCCCAGTGTTTCACCTAAAGAGGCATATCCATTGATTGTGCGCAACATAAGAGCAAGGGCTAGAAAATGCATGCTATGCAAGAAGTATATTGCCAGGTGAGGGGGAGACTGAGTGGCGCCGCGGTAACATGCGCGCCCACGGATGTTAAGGTCCCGGGTTCGATCCCAACCCGGGGACACCCCCTTCATCTCGTGCAGAGTTTAGGGCCATCTCTGACTTCGTCTCGGGTGGTATTTCCTATAGACTAAACCACCCAGGGGAGCTCACAAAATGACCACATATGTCATTGCACTGCACTTGCACATCCCCTCCTGTCATCCTCCCTATCGCTCGCGGTACCCGGGCGTTACGGCAAAAGGACCAACTGTATCAAGCTTGTACAAATTTAAGCATAAATAAAGGTACTGTGCCGATGCCCTAGGGCGGTGCACTAAAAAACCCAACCCAACCCAATTATATTGCCAGGTGGATCACTCTGGTAAGTGATAGAGTTCCCTGGGATCCATGACTTTTTTTTTAGTGGTGTTTTTTTGACTTGAATTATATACGACAAAGAGGGAAAGAAGGTTGGAAAGTTCAGAGCTTATCCTTATAGGATATTTTCACACAGGGCCACCATGGCAGCGCTGCCAAGGCAGAGCCTCCAGGTCTTTGCATTGCTGCAAGTGGAGCCTTTCACACGTGGTGGTTGGCACCACTTCCCATGCACTGCCAGAAGTGCTGGTGGCGGGCAGGGCGACTTTCGGTGTTGCCAGCCTCTGCCAGCTGGCCGCACCGGCACATGTTTGCATTGAATCATATGAAGCCTTTCACAAGAGACACGACTTTTCTTGCGGCCAGCACCGCCGTCTAATTTATGCAGTGACGCTGCCATGGTGGCCTCATGTGAAAATAGCCTCTCTTCGCCTCACCATGTTTTCCATTGTTGCCATCTGTTACGTCGCTGCCACAGCTGACTAAGCAATTGACTTGTGTGTAAAAACATTGCTTCAGGAACAGTTCGTTATTATTGCAGGTATGAGTTTGGGGTGACTAGT
>JYFJ02004822.1:0-29262 GCA_000934665.2 Catajapyx aquilonaris | reverse complement strand
TTATACATTTCAGACTGGAATTACTACCGTTGGAAAGGTGCCAAAGATCGTGGGCAGGAAAGGCCAACATCAAGTTGGTCAAGTGACGTCCAGGGAATGGGGAGAGCTTGTTACCCAAGTAGGAATAATAGGAGCAAATGGAGTGGCTCTTCCTCCAGTGTGGGTCTTTCCCCGAGTGCGTTTCGATCAAAAGCGCATGCTAAATGGCGTCCCAGAAGACGGATCCTTGGGGTTGGTGTATCCTTCAGGGTGGATGACGAAGGAGAACTTTCCTAGGGTCCTAGAGCATTTTGTTAAGCATACTCGTTGCTCCATTGAAAATCAAGTCCTATTAATTATGGACAACCATGATTCTCATCTGTCGCTAGAAGCCATTGAATATGCCAAGAGCCATGGCATCACTATTCTTACGCTGCCTCCTCACACTTCCAGCCATTTGCAGCCTTTAGATAGAACTGTTTTTGGGCCATTTAAAACCTTTTACAACCAAGGTGTTGATTCATGGATGCTGTCCCATCCAGCACAGGCCATAACAATCTATGATATTGCCACAATAGCTCACAGTGCCTGGGACAGGGGGGCGACTCCTGTCAATATCAAGTCAGGGTTTAGGTGCACTGGGATTTTTCCATTTGACAGGGCTATTTTCACTGACTTAGACTTCCTGCCATCTTCCGTTACTGATCGTCCAATGCCTAATGAAGAGCATATGGATGTGTCTTCTCCTCCTGAAACAGAGTATCGAGCTGAAACATCTGCAACATCTCCGATGCCTTCGTCATCAACATCCTCAAAAGACACCACGCAGTCATTTGCGTCTCCAGAAGACATACGCCCATTTCCAAAAGCTCCAGCAAGGAAATTATCGACAAGAGGACGGAAGCGCGGTAAGTGCATGATAGCGACTGTCACACCCGAGAAGGATTTGATTGCTGAGAAGGCGGCTAAGAAAATCGGTTATACGAAAGGTCCGAAACCAAAGCAGTTGACGTTTGGCAGCAAGCAGGAATCAACTTCTGGAAAAAGATTGTCCAAAAAGCAACCTGAATCATCATCCTCTGATTCAGTTAACAGTTCTGAAGAAGACTCTGACTCAGATGGTAGTTTTCAAGAATATTCTGATACTGAAGATGACTCACTCTCGGACTTCGCCCCTCTGCCAGACGTTAAAGACGTCACTGCTGCACAAGTAGGAGATTATGTATTGGTGAAATTTTCAGGGAATGGAAAAGATGATGTATTTTATGTTGCAAGCATAATTCTAAAAGGAAATGATGCCGATGATGATGACTTTGCTGATGTTAGCTACCTTCGAAAGAGCAGTAAAGTGGCAAATGCGTTTATAGAGCCAAATGTTCCAGATATCCATTCTGTGGCAAAAGAGTCACTTGTGTTACTACTCCCACCTCCTATGTCCTGTGGAGGATCAAAGAGGGTACAGTCATTCAAAAGGTTTCCATGTGACCTCAGCGGCTTTAACATTCGCTGACTGTAAACAAAAAACTTTGTCGCCTTTGTAGGCTACTGCCTGTAGGCCTACAGTGCCGGACAGGAAGAGTGAAGTAGCTTCGGCGGCAAAAGTACCAATCAACGCGCTGTTTCTAATTCATCGCCACCTGTAGGTTACATCGCCATTCCTGCCCGGCTCTTTAGCCTATTTTATCGGTATAATATGCAGATAATAAAAATATAAAATACAAATTTCCAATTTTTTCTTACCAGTTTGGACCTTCGTCTTACTCTGTCCGAAGTAACCCCGCGTATGGGGATGGTTCGGACGATCGACATTGTCATACATTTGATGTCATAAGTCATGGGTCGGTGATTTTAGAAACATGGCAATGGAAAAAATATGGAGCCAGAGGACCTACCTTGTACTCATACAAGCATCTCTATTGTGAGTGATACTCTTACATTGTTAAAAAATTATAATCCGTTGTGTGTCCGAACCATCCCCGCTCTCCCCTACACATTGAAATTAATTTTTGTGCACATTTGCTTGTTAATTTCTTCAGGTTATTTACTTTACAATATTCTTTAAATAATAACGATAGTGACAGTCAATGGCCTCCTAACTAGATTATTGTTTTGGCATAATCATGTTGTGTTAAGGCTACACATTTGCGAATATTTCAATTACAATGCATTACAATGCAAATATGCTGGAATGTATCCCATTCAATAAAGGACGTGTTTCACATACCATTACACCACACATCCAGGATGAGTTGTAGGAACACATCCATAAATAGTTACATTTTCATACGATAAAGACAGCAAGTCTCTCCCGGCTTGAATAATTGCAATTTGTCTTGATAAACATTACCCTTCACAGCAGCTTTCTTGTGTACAGAAAACTGCAATATTTAGGCACAACAATGAATAATGTCGTAATTTACCGAAGCAGTAGTGGCGGAGGGGATTTGGTATCCGATTGCTAATCGGGAGGTCCTGGGTTCGAGTCCCGGAGGCGGGCGGTCCTGACCTTGGTTATTCTGTGGTTTTCCAAGGTCGCCCCAGGAATAATTCCCGGGATCGTACCGTAAAATAGGCCACAGCCGCTTCCTTCCTCTCCCTGTCCTGGAGAAGGTGCGGGTTAGTCGGGGGTTTCTAACTCGCATCTAGGGGGTCATCTTGGCGAACGGGCCCCCTGAGGGACTGCACACGACCCCCAACTTGATGACATTGCACATGCACCAGTGTCCCCCCCTCCTATCCCCACTCTGTCCCTGCACATAGTGGTTTTCCACTCCCCTAAGAGAGCCCATGGCTCTATCACGGGGTATATCTAAATAATAATAATAATAATAATAATAATAATAATAATAATAATAATAATAATAATAATAATAATAATAATAATGTCGTAATTTTATTGTCTCTCCTCCCCATGAATATATTATTAACTTACATTATCATGATCAGTACATTATCTTTTAGAGAGAGAATGGCGGATGACCGGATGTTATGGAATGAAGCCACACACTCGCGGACTACTGCAGTTGTGGATGGCGGTTGGTGCCAGCGTTCCTGCGGCCATCGGTATACTGCGAAGTCCGGACGCGCCGTTGTCATTGAGTTTCATGCCAAGAAACTTCTACATCTTGGTGTGAGAAACACGTATTGTGTGGTGTGTGCCAGAGCGGCAAAGTTGAGGAACCAGGAGACCATACTTGCTTTCGCAACCGGATGGGGCCATCCACGCAGATGGAATCTGACATCATCCTGGAAGGGTTCCTCTATTGCGCAAGGGAATATGGACTCATGTTGAAGAAATTCATTGGGGATGGAGACGGTATACCATATGGATTGCTACTGGGAAATATTGAGTGTGCAAACCATGTCGTGCAAAACTTTACCAAGGATCTCTTTACCTTGGCTAAAAGTCCCACGTACGGTAAGATTCTCAGTGTCAGCAAAGCTCGCATCATACGGATGGCTAAGTGTGCCAGAATGGGACCTGGTATAACTGGGAATTTTCACGTCAGCAAGGTGGACATCTGTCGGTCTCTTCTGGACGCGACTGGACACGAAGAGGTGGACGCAAGGGACGTGGAGGGAAGGTACATCCCTTCACTGGTCTGCCAGGAGTGGTATGGTTGAGACGTGCAGACTCCTCTTGGACGGAGGGGCTTCTGTGGACACCCGCACCGTCCACACTGGACACACTCCGATATAAGTGAAAACACTGCACCACAGAAGGCAACTCATTGAGTGTGGTGCAGCATTAGAATTGTTGCAGCAGAAATATCTTGCATTGTTTACTTACACACAGGTTAAAGAGCATTTATTTTTGGACATGTGCTATTATATCGGATGTGCAAATTGCAGGCCATGAATGAGTTCCGACCCCTGTTGAATACCTTCGAAAAGTACAGGCCATCAGAAATCCGAGCCCGATACCAGTTTTGCAATGAAACAGTCGAGGCATTGGTGAAACATCCCGAGTCAAGATATTTGACTCCAAAAATTAACAAGCGGACAAAATGGCCGGAAGCAGTAAACACAACCAAGGATCGTATCACAAGTCTCGCGCATGATTTATGCACAACCAACGGCCTCAACCAACATGAGGCTAACGCGCTCTCGTCCTTTGACTTTGTCGAGAAAGTAAACATTTTTTTCCCCATTATAAAGGCACTTTCACTGCAAAATATTTGATTGCCATTACACCAGATGGCATGATATCCTTCATATCCAAGGGATACGGTGGAAGTAGTAGTGATTCATATATTACAACAGATTCCGACTTTCTCAACTTGTTGCTGGCCCCCTTCTCTTTCACGTCGCACTTTATAGAGGGGAAGCCCTTGTCGGAAAGTACTAGATCACGATGCGCTGAGATGATTAGTATGGTTGGAGAGCTTAAACCTATCCTTAAATCAAAGAAAAATATGGAGATTTTTTTGACTTAGTCACACGTGCTTTATGACAATGAAGTTAATCCATATGGACAAATATATACAGTCCCTTTATTGTATGCCATGCCCAAGTTGCATAAAATTAAACATGATATCTCTGAATTGAAGGTGCGGCCAATCATACAGGGCATCAAATCTATCACAGGTCGAGTAAATGATGTTTGCTGTATGTGTTGAGACCGCTTATATATCTGGTCAGATATAGATTATTTGACCCTGATGATGTGAAAGGAATGGTGGCTCAGCTACCGGAAAGACTATCAGAGGATTATGTAATGGTCACATTTGATGTAGAGGCACTCTATCCGAACCTTCTACTGGATAGATTGAAGAAAGAGGTGGTTCAGTTCTTTGCAACGTATAGAACTTGTGATGCTAATGCAGAAAAAATGTCTGTTAGAACATTTGCCAAATTATTGGAAGTCTATCTAAAAGGTACGACAATTAGTTTCCATCACATTATACACAGACAGATCAAGGGAGTTCCGATGGTGTTCATTTGCATCTGGATCTCACCAGTTTTCATCAGATGATCTGAGAAAAACCTATGAAATAGCTTGAGTTAGAATACATGTGGAGAGAGTCATACAAAGACTTAAAATATTCAACATTTTAAATGTAAGTATCCCAAGTGAGCTTATGTCACAAATGGACAGAATAACGCACGTGTGCTGTGTGTTGGTCAATTCCCAACCACCTATTATAAAAGATAAGGAATGTGACTGAAATGCACTGTGAAACCTGTTTATGTTGATTTTATTGATTAAGTAACTGTTTGAGGAGTGAATATTGAAAAATCAAAATTAGGAGAATGATAACGTATATTCATGAACACGGCCCACAAACCCACCACAACATGAGACGCACCTCTTGCCTTCTTGCAAGTAGTGGCAGGAAATACCGAAAGTAAAACTCGTCCAATTCTGGAAGGCTCCTTTTCACAAATTCTGTGTCACACATTACTATTGTGTGTTCTTGCTGTTTGGAAGCACGGATATTGTTCAGCATCACATCAGAACGGGGTCCCACCCTCCTGTGAGGGAGCGTTCGAGGCGAGTGCATGCTGAGGGCCGAGAAGAAATCAGGAGGCAGGTAGAGGAGATGCAGGACACCGGGGTTGTGCGAGAGAGCGAGAGCCATTGGTGTGCCCCCGTCCTGCTAGTCCGAAAGAAGAATGGGCAGTGGAGATTCTGCCTGGACTACAGGCGACTGAATGAAGTCAGTCTGGCGTGGCCCAGGGGTGGCCCACGGCCTACCGGTAAGGATTTCGTGTTCCGTAGATTGGACGTATTTTATTTATTTATTTTACCCTGGGGAGCTGCCGGCAACAGCGCGCAAGAGTTATACCGGATACTGGCTCACTGAGTCGCGAAAATGCCACGATGGAAAACTGGTATGACTTGTTGCAGCAGACACTGTATATTGAACCACCCTTGTAGATACCGCAAGTATTACCCAATGTTGTCCCTGTAAAAGGGTATATTTGTATTGTTAGCTGAGTTTATAATTGCATGATTGTGTTGGAATAAAAGATATGGTACCTAAAACTTGCTAAAACCTAAATGTCTTTTTTCTCTTAAGATGTCTTTTGCAGCGTTTGCAGGACATATTTTATCAATGCCGACTGTGATTGGGGAGGGGGGGACAGGCATCTGGAGGGGGGGGGGGGTTCCAGCAGCGTAATTTTCAATAATATTCAAAAGCTACCGCGTTTTTGTGACGTCACACAGACGTACGGTGCGTCACAGCCAAATTCAGGAAATAATTGTTGGTTCCCACATACCATCCTGAATGTTCTCCCTCCCAATAGTTGTTTACATTGCACACCCTCAGCAAGTGTTACGCACTCGTAATGTCAAATAGAAGAGGCAATTCTAGTAGGTCCATTTACGCTAGGGCTAAGCGAGCTACAGATGCATGCTTGCATGAATATGACATATGCAGAGATAAACGCACCAAGTGTGACTCACAGCCGACATGTGAAATTGATGCATCCATGGCAGGAGATACTGTATCACCAACAGATCTACCAATGTCACTTTCACGTTGTAGTACCCCTCACTCAGCTCACGACAATAACGACAGGCAAGAAGAGTCCCGCTTATTGGACGATGTTGAGGAACCCGAAAGCGAAAGTTCCTTAGTAAAACCGTCCCAAGAGGACTTTTGTGGTTCCAGGTTAAATCTTCCACTACAGCCATCAGAGGAAAAGTTAATGAGGCAGGGTTTGGCGACATGGGCGGTGCAACAAAAAGTTCCGCATACCACTTTAAAAGGACTGTTGAGTTGGCTGCGACAGCACTCGTGTTTCTCCTCTCTTCCATGTGATCCGCGCACACTGCTCGCCATGCCTCGTAAAGCCCACACACACATTGTACCAATGGAACCCAGGCAATATTATCATTTCGGCCTGAAAGAAGGAATAACATTTGTTCTAGGAAAACAGACAAATATTCCAGAAGAATTGCTTGTAATGGTAAGTGTAGATGGCCTTACTGTGTATAATAGCAACGGTACAAATTTGTGGCCAATTCAAGGCTACATAGCCAATGCTACAGTCGCCACTCCTTTCATTATTGGCGTGTATTACGGGCAGGGAAAACCGAAAAGTAGCAATGACTTTTTAAGAGCTTTTGTTGAAGAAGCCGAGATATTACATGACAATGGTGTGAACATCGACGGAAAACCAGTTCGGGTACGAATCAGAGGATTCATTTGTGATGCCCCGGCACGAGCCTTCATACAACGCGTGAAAGGCCACGGAGGAAAGAAGGGGTGCACGAAGTGCCGAGTAGAGGGCACGTACGTTCTCAAAGGTCGAGGTGGAGGAGTGGTTTTTTTGGGGAAATAATGCTGCCCTGCGGACAGATGTAGACTTTCGCGATAAAAGGGACCCTGGTCACCACCATGGGGATTCTATTCTTGAAAGACTCTCTGTGGACATGGTACAGGACTTCCCCTACGAGTACATGCACCTTTTGTGCTTGGGCGTGGCTCGCTAGTAAATTTGTGGCTTGAAAAAAAAATCGAACAGTCGGCGGAGTTTTCACTCGCTGCAAAATACGTGCGATACCACGGGCAGGTTAAGTGAGTGTGTACCATGGGATTTTGCCCGAAAACCGCGTAGTTTTCGCTGGGTGAAATTGTGGAAAGCCACCGAGTTCAGAATGTTAGTGTTGTATACTGGGCCCGTGATACTGAAGGACGCTTTAACCACGGTACATTACAAGCTGTTCCTGACAATACATGTAGCTCTGACAATCCTTGCCAGTCCACGGCATTGCGTCACCCTCAATGGGTATGCCAAGGCCCTGCTCACGTACTTTGTGAAAACGTTTTCAAAATTATACGGGAGTAAGAATGTGACTTACAATGTTCATGGCCTTCTTCACTTAGCGGACGATGTGCTACGGTTTGGATCTGTGGACTCCTTCAGTGCCTTCCCGTTTGAAAACAACATGCAGACGATTAGACAGTACCTGCGAAAATCTGATAGACCATTGGAACAGATTCACAACAGGCTATCTGAGCAACTCAAAATCGGAAGTTCCGTGGCTAATGTAATGGACCCCTTTTGCCAAGCTGTACTATTCATTTTTGAAGTTTGTACTTCCCAAGGTAACAAAGATGAACCAGTACTTTCAGGCAGAAAGGGTCGTCATCACTGACCTAATGGAACGAATGGAAGCAAGCTTCAAGGACCTCCTAAAATGTTACATGAAGTATGACTATGTGTCAACAACGCCGTTGAATGCCATACAGCCAGACGACTCAAAACATTTTCTGAGGCCCGAAAAGATTTACCTGGGTGTGGGAGTCGATGAGCTGCTGAAGGGACCAGAGGTCATGGCCAGAAGAGATCTCCTGAACGACTTCCACACAAAGTGCCTCAAATTCCTGATAAACATGTGTAAAGGAATACAGAAGAGATTTGACTTTACGGATGAATTTCTCCGCAACATCACTGTCCTAAGGCCAGAAAATGTTCTCTGCAAGCTGCAGCTGGAAAAGACGCCATCTTTGGCAGCACTAACAAGGCAAGTAAAACGAGCTGCTCCAGATGACCTGCAGCTGGTGGACGATGAGTGGCGTCTTCTTCTGCAGGACATTTTGCCCCGAGATATTGAAGAGGAAAATAGAAATCTATTTATTCTGGCATAAGGTATTGTATTATCCTTTGCAATATATTGCTTGCTGGTCTAATATTATCATATCTATCCCTCATTGTCATTTTGTTTGTTTTAATGCTCCAGATAGGACAAGTTTGTGATTCTGGAGGAGAACCGAAGTACAAAACGGTGTCCCAGTTCGCGTTGAGTGCTTTAAGTGCCCCGCATTCAAATGCCGACTGCGAGAGAATCTTTAGCAAAATCAACTTGGTGAAGACAAGGACCCGTAACAGACTAGTTACGCAGACCATCTGTGGAACTCTTTTGGCGTCTCAGTCTGTAAAGGCATCGTCCAAGTGCTGTACAACATTCACCCCATCGAAAGAAATGTTGGCGAAGACCATGAACTCGACTTCTCTTTATGGTGGACCTCGGGCTGCTGCAACTACTAGTGAAGAGGAGGCAAATATTGTGTTTTCCTTTCAGGATGAACCTTGACCCATTTCTCCATGTAACTAATTGTGATTTTAGTTATGGTGACTGTAACTGTGGGGGTCAGAATGAAAGGGATGCTAGCTGTAATATACCCATTTCACTACTCTTTGTTTTCCTTATCGCTGTTCTTCTTCAAGCACGTCAGTGGGAATATATCTCTTGAACTGTAAGGTTCTCGTTTGGCAGTCTGTCTTTTACTCCAATCCTGCTTCGTCCCCGCTGCGTGCCTTTGACATTATTACAGCGACCCTCGAGGAGCACCAGAAGAGGTTGTCCCAAGTCGTGGAGGAGATCAGCAAGGCTTACTGTTATTGTTTAGTAAGCTATAAACTGTTTACAAAGTAAGCATCATGTGCACAGGCAGACCGGCTGTTAATTACAAGGATGTACCTGAATTTTACTTACATGATATGACATATTTATATTATTTTCTCTTAAACTCTAGATATCTGGCCTCAGGGTGCTCCTTCCAAGATTTGTCAGTGTCATTTCGGATAGGGATAAGCACTGTGTCAATAATTCTGCACTTCATGACCTCACTGTTTTGGGACACCCTACAACCCCTCTATATAAAGTAAGCTTACTTGAGCCATATGGCACGTTATCCTTATAATATACGTATATTCCGCGAAAACATATTGAAGGTTAGCATGTATTTTTTCGGCAGGAACCTGATGAGAAAGGGTACGAGGCCATTGCCCACGATTTTTGGAGGTTCTGGAACTTCCCTAACTGGACCGGTTCGGAGGACGGAAAACATGTTATTATGCAGGCACCTTCAAACTCTTGATCTCTTTACCCCAACTACAATGTAGATGCATAGTATAGTTTGCCCCCCCGACCAAAGTTCTGTCATGGTAGAATTGGTGCCCCGGGGGGGATGTATGCATCAATGTTTATGATTACTATAGTCAAAAAGTAGAAAAAAGACCTGCTCTTTCATATGTGTATGCCTGTTTCAGGTTTTGTAGTAAATCTTCGGAGTAAAAAATGATCTACTTTTTGATCCGCCCTCGTATATGTCAAATTGTAAATATGCAGAGCCTCTACATACTTAGTTTGTTGAAGGACGATTTTGTCTACCACAAGATTTTTTTTGTCACTTGTAGGGGTTCTTCTTGATAGTCCTAATGGCGGTCGCAGACGCCTCATTATTACAAGTTCTCTGTAATAGATGTCGGGGCTTTTACGGAAAACAGAGCGATGGAGGGATTTTCAAAGCCTCGGCATTAGGGCAGAAGCAGGAACAAAACAAGGTTCCACTGCCAGCTCCGACCTACCTCCCAGGAACCAAAACTACATCACCTTGTGTGTTTCTGGGAGATGAAGCTTTCCAGTTAAAAATCAACTTCATGCGACCATACCCAGGCCAAGATCTGACCCAAAAGAAGGCGGTATATAATTACCGCCTCAGCAGAGCCAGGTGAGTCACTTGGTACACAACTGTTCACTAAAATCCATCTTCAAGTTTTGCAAACAGGTATTAGTGGGGAAAATCTAGGGAAACATTTATCTGGTGTATTTTTTTCCAATTTTACTGGCATCATATCCTGCTGCTTCCGTATTTGTAGTAAGATAGCTTTGTGAACACAATCAGACCAGAATATTGTCTTTCACCATCACTGAAACAGTAATCACACCCATAGGAGATGTGTCGAAAACGCTTTTGGAATCTTGGCAACAGGGTGGCGGATCTTCAGGCGCCCTATCAACACAGACCCAGCCCATGCAGATGGGATTGTGAAGGCAGCCTGTGAGTTGCACAATTATCTGCGAAGTGGCTGCAGAGAGGCAGGAGGCCCTGACATGGGGTACTGCCCACCAGGGTATGGAGACACCGAGGACTCAGATGGCAATTTCGGTGATTTGGACCAAAGCAGGGTGCTGGGTCTCATCTCTCATTACTCTCAATCTCTCATGCAGTCACATGGTGTAGCGGCGTAGCGCAATATGAAGAGTTCCGAAAAATTGAGTGGAGCCAAACGGCGTCGTCTGCTGAAGGAGAAACAAGCAGCGGAGAGCGAACTGCTGGAAATGGTCCCCAAGTTGACGACATTGTTTCCTGCCGCAAACAAAGCAGTAGCGTCAGACGCGTGTCAGCACAGTGCTAGTGGAAGTGCATTCCCGCGAGGAAATGAACTGCTTGACAAGAAGGCAGGTGAGATGGTGAAGGTGCTATGGTGCTAGGACAATCTGCCATATTTACGGGATCGCACCACCCCAAGGGCCAGCCAAAGCACTGACTCCAACACACAGGAGCTCTCAGTCGACATTGAGGTGTGGCATTGTTGCCCCCGATTGGGGTGGAGATTGTATTTCCCGCGCCTCCCCTAGGTTGGCTCCCCTGAAAAGTGGCGGTTGGTGGCTGTGAGGGGAGCCGCCTGGCGGGAGGCAAGGGAGACGAGGAGAAGCGGGTAAGCCGGAGCAAGGAGAAGACGTGTGTTTGTGGTCTCCCCGGTTTCACGGTCTTGGTGCAATAAACGTGAGTAACAGAACTCCTGTGTTTGTTCTTGGGTACCTGGTTAGGTGCCATTGTGAAAGAGGATGCTGACGCCAGCCAACTGGTAAGTGACGTGGTTAATATTTTACACATCTAATTTTTGCTAGTTATGGTGACGCGTATGGTATCACAAAAACCTGCCCACTTACACACGCACACCCGCAAACCATGCTACAACGAACATGCCACAAGCGGCCTCGCCTAGTTATGAGGCATGCCAATTGTTTTGAGAACCATAACTGTCATTTGCGGTTGTGACAGAAACAGTTGTGGGGCACCCTTTATGCTATTATCGGAAATGACATTTAGGGCTATCATATTACAAAGATTCCATCCTGACTGTGCCGATTTATGAAGCTATACGTAATGATTAATTGTTTTCTTCCCCTCCAATCAGCAGGCGGGCCCTAATTAGAGAAGGCCTAGCAGGAGGAACCCACGGATGCCTACAGAAAGCTACCCGGCGCACACCCCGGACAGGCGGATTCAACATTGAGATGACCCACCGCCACTTACAATTAGTGCAGGTCAGAGTTGCTATCCTGGTGATATATCATGCTAGTTTAGTATAGTCCTGTAGAGTGATTAATAAACCAGAAAATGACCTCTTTGCCTCGTGACTTCCAAGTGTAACCGGGAGAGACGTAAAAGGAACACAACATAGGTCTAAGGTTATTGTGACCGGTGACCTATTGTGACAGTCCTGAAGCAATTCGTGGATTTCCTAAAGCAAGTGAACGAAAATCTGGCCGGGAAGCCAGAAAACGTGGCAGAAGCATGATTGCCACAGACACTCCAGTAATCAGAGATTGAGATCGAAAGCACATATCGAACGTTACGAAAATGTCTCACACCTATGGAAAAGGCACTATGCGAGAGGCTTACTCTGGTTCAAATAACTGGAAAAAAGCTGCACGCCAACGACCACGACACAGGGTCAATGCAACTGATGAAGAGGACAGCAACAGTGATGCTGACACATCAGTCTTGGCCAGGCCTCATGCAATGTCAGCCAGATACAGGGTGAGATATAATCATTGACTTGAATATAATTTTTGTGACAGTGACGAGATGATTATGTCAGGGGTGATATTACTTAAATATTGAAATGCGTTTTTCTGTGATGTATAGGTCCAGCTGGAGGAAGGCAGAGAGGAGCAAGTGTGTGTGAAGGCATTCATGGCGTTACATGGAATAACCGCAGGACGAACTCGTCGCATTCGCAACTCATTGTGGAACACGGGCTCACCTCCTGTAGACAAAAGAGGAAAACATGGACATCATCCTCATAAGTATTCAGATCGTGTAGAGAAAGCCATCATGGATCACATTTCATCCTTTCCTGCCAGGAAATCGCACTATTCAACCCACAAAAACAGGAATCGGATTTACCTGCATCAAGCCCTCAACATAAACAAAATGTACCACATGCTCAAAGAGGCATATCCGCAGTTGTCTTGCTCCTATGATAAGTACTACCGTGTGTTCATGAACAAGTTTAACATCTTCGGTTCCCCGAGGAGTGACACATGTTCCACCTGTGACGAGTTGTCAGTACGCCTAGAAAATGCTGATTCGGATGCTTCTAGGTCACTCATAAAACGCGAGCAATCTTTGCATTTGAAGAAAGCTGAGGCTTTCTTTGGTATTCGCAGACATGAAGTACAAGAGGCACGTAAAGATGCAACTATTGCTTGTTATTCGTTTGATTTCATGCAGAACCTACCTTGCCCAAATTTGACCACGAACAAGATTTTCTATGCCAGGCTACTCTGGGTCTACGTTTTTGGCATCCATAACCTCCTTACACATGACGTGCACATGTACACTTACTCTGAAGACTTTGCAAGGAGAGGCCAAAATGAAGTTGCATCTCTACTGCGCCATTTCCTGACGAACACAGTTTCAGAAGACACTGACAACACCAGCCTCCAGCTGATCAACCTACTTTCCTATCTAATTACCCATGATGACAAGGAAGTACAGGGTATGCGAGTCACTGGTTTTGCTTAGTGATGGTTGTGCCGCACAAAACAAAAACTATGTAGGCTACTTGTGCAGCTACTACATCATTTGGTTACAGTTGAGAATCGCTTAAAATCAATATTACATGTCTATCCAATAAGAGGCCATTCATTCATGGCTAATGATCAAGACTTTCAACTGATCTCTCGACACCGTGCAACTCATATTGCTGAAACACCCAATGAGTGGGATGACATTGTTGTAACGGCAAGACAGCAACCTTCCGCCTTTGTACTCGTGAAGCCTGAGAGAAATGTGTTTTGCGATATTAAGGCAGCTCTCAAGCCACATTATTTGAACACTCCGCGACCTCCCTTGAAACTAAGAGACATCAGAATGATTAGGTACACAGCGCAGAAGAGAAACACAGTAGACGTAAGGTTTTCATATAATGGCCCATGGCAAACTTGTACAATCCGGAAAAAGACAAAAGGTGATGTCAGCATGTTCCCACCTCTCTACTGGGGTCCTGTACCCATCAAACCAGGAAAGCTACGGGATCTCTTGGGGCTTTTCCCATTCTTGAGAAAGCCACAGAGTGTTGCATATTATCGGAGTTTGGTTGCCGAGGGACATGACAGTCAGTCGGAAGACGAGGAAGCAGACAGCAGCTGAGATGGCATCATGCAAGGCAATGGGCGTGTAATAATATTATGCTGTACTTGAAAGAGTCAGATTAATGGAAATAAAGATTGTCACACACTGGGAAGAATATTTTGTACTGATATATTTCAGGATTTCGAAGAAAACAGCACAAGTCTAACCATTGTTGAGGGCAATACCTTCAAGGTCATGAGTGGTAAAAACATAAATGGTACCTAAGTGTGATACGAACATGAGGCACTACCATTGTGCAAACTTTGGTTATGGTAGGATTCTTCTTCGGAATAATGACACGTCCAGGTTTTTGGTTCTTCAAGTGACCTGAAAATCCATCAAAATGGCGCTAGGTGACTGCCGCAGTGTTTTCTTTTGACAAATTCTCAGCAGCTTAGAATGAGGTTACAGGGATGGGAAAAAAACCTTTCGATATGATGATGACAGTAAACATTTCAAACTCTCCTCATTTGCAGGTGTTGCTGACAAGGCAATGCCCTCGTGTTCTGCCCACATGTTTGATGCCACAGACAAAGCACCTAGCCTTCCCCATGTCAAGCCATCATACCGCAGCAAGGCATCACAAGTGAACCTCCATAAGGCACAAACAGCAGATGCATCACTATCACCAATTAAATTCCACACCGACAAAAACCGAAAACTTGATGCGGTTGGGCGATGGGGTTGCCGTTTCATTCCCTATCAAGATGAAATGCATGGTAAGAATGGGAAGGAAATTCTATTCAAAGGATTCGGCGATGCAGCCCACTACATTCCCTCAGGAATATTTGTATGCAGTCATACCACGGGAGGCGTGCCTGTAAGTAGTGTGCGTGCCTCATTTTTGTCCATAATGGGGGAGTGGCACATAATGGAGGCGAAATTCATGAGTCAAGAACATGGTTCACGCTCTGTGAGACAAACCCAACATTACCAAAGTGGAACCTATTGCAGTTATGCCGAGAACATCTCGATCTGACAAATTATGTGCAAGCTACCTGGAACCATTCGTGGTTCTCAACTAAAGTCTATTACTCCAACGATATGTGAGTGTATACGTACTTTGTGTAAGCAGAGAGGTGTGGCACCAAGTGAAATCGGCAGTGTGACTGTAAAATTGGAAGGGGATGCTGCACGAATAACAACATCCTTCAAAAGTTGGACTGGACTTCACCTAGAATTGGACGGCCTGCAAAACATGCAATCAGTTTCAACACACCGGACAGTCACGATTATTGAAGAAAAGGAGAAGTACACCGTGCTAAAAGCAGCAACTTCTGATATTGCCAAGGAAATAAGTATCATCAGGTGGCGTAGTGCTCGATGAACAGTTTGTGAATACAAATTTCGTAATTGGAGGAGACATGAAATTCTTACTTATTGTATTAGGACTTATGAGTGCAAATTCTAAGCATCCATGCTTCTATTGTACAGTGTCCAATGACAATTTGTGGCGCACGGAGCAGCCAAATGTCGAGAAAATGATCCTTCACAACCTAAGACAGGACTATGTTGAAGTCAAGAATTGTGTCCAACACCTGCCCATTTTTGCCATTGAACCAGAATGCCACATTGTTGACACATTACATTTAATGATGAGGATTTTTGACAGACTCTTAGATAACGTCGTAACAGATTGTGAAGAACGTGATTCACGGGCAGATGTTAACGAACAAAGTGGACTGACGTCTGTCCAGAAGCTGACCAATGCAATTAGTGATTGTGGTGTTGCCATTGTTTTTTCTCCGAGCGGGAAAGACAAATGGACAACCATATCAGGTACGTAATATTCCTACAAATACAGCTCTACAATTTCAATCTAGAGGAGAAAAGATAAAATTAATCTGCGATTTGCTTTATTTTTCAGGAAAGGATAGGAGTGTTCTCCTGGAAAAACTGCCTGCCAAGCTGCGAGGGATAATTTTGGAGAAGACATCCCAGCGAGTGATACACCTTTGGAATGTAAGTAAATTAACTGCAGCTAATTCAATTATACAGAAGAATTTTTACAGCGACCCGTTTTGCGACGTCTGGTAATGATGAAGAGAAGTAGGCATGAATGAAAAAGTGGTGTTCGGTTCTGAAATTATGGGCACTTCTCTCTGCACATTTTCCATTTTCTTAAATGTCTGCATGTTCCATTTTGTAGCTCCTGCTGACTAAATTGCTCCTTTATGTTATGGTTCCGTGACATGGCCGTTTTCTTTTCAGGACTTTCACTCTCTATTCCACAAAATGTCCGTGGATTCACCTGCTGCTGTTGCTGAAGCGGTCCAAAAATGGCTATCAGACTTCGTTTCGCTAGGCGGAGACGCTATAGGAATATGGGAGGAAGAGAGTCACCCCATACATGCATATCATGGGAAACCACTTAGGAGAAGTTGTCCAGAAGCATGGCAACATCAATTGGTTTTCTTCCCAAGGTATGGTCAACAACTGAAGCGTAATATTATGAAGTCTCTCAATTTATTGTTGAAACGTCTCTAAATTGGAGGTAAAAATTCGGCTGTGTTAATAATAGGGCAGTAAATATCCTGTCATTGAACATCTTAAAATTAGGTGTGATTACACAATGTGGTATTGCAGTTTTATTCCACGATCAGTCAGCAACCTTGCAAACAACACTTCAAAATAAATAATCACCTAAAATCTAATAATTAATTGATTAGTAATCATTCCAATATTCTGTATCACCGATATTCAGGCCTGACTTAATGCACTGACGGAAATGTTTTCTTGCTCTTGCAGCTTTGGAGAATAAGAATGTTATGAAAAGAGAATACTTTGGAACCAATAAGTGGAATGCTCCTGAGGAAGTTCTACGGTCGTTGAAGAGACTGGCAATTCTCGAAGAGCATGCACCCGATAAGAGATCATATGGAAAAATAGACAGTGAATACTGGCAAGGAGGAGGCATCATCGAGACACGAAAATCCAGAAGAGCAGGAGGTGCACGGAAGAGCATGCCCCCAGACCTATTAAGCCAGCAGGTGCACCGTGTCGGAACAAAACAGAAATGCAGCGGGTGAGGCAAGAAGCAAAAGAACCACGGAGAAGAGAGGTAGCAGACTGGCAGGAAATGTGGCAAGGGTAAGCCTTCCATATGTACAGTACGCCCCAGGAAAGCCGCAGCCGCCGAGGTCTGGACAATGACAGTATACATGCAAAGCTGGCCTGCCCTCTTTCCATACGGATGTGTCGTTAGTGTGTCAAATGTGAGATTTTGTTTCTGTGTGCAATGGATATATGTCATATGGCACGCCTCGGTGTTTCAGGGCACATCCTAAATGTGGCATTAGTGTGTCAAGATGACGCATTTTCCTAGACAAAATGATAAAATTTTTGTAGCTTCAGTTTGTAATACACAGAAAAATTCTTGTATCAAATGAGAAAACTTTTACATTACACCACAACAACGGTACAACTCAAGGGTAAAATACCCCAACACCCTTGAGATATGTTAGCCAAATAGCTTGCAGGTAAATTATTCAAAATTTGACCCCTCTATAATCATCTGAGTAGTCAAGTACGATATTTTTAAAACCCAGGTCAACAACTTTCAGTATAATTATTATGAACAAATATTTGGTTTATGACCACGCATGTTTTTGAAACATATGCCACCATAACCAATAAAGGTGGAATCAAAGTTGACCTCTACGTGATGTTGTCACCACCTATCATTTAACTGTGGCTATCTGGGTACTAGAATATGCAAAGGTGGGACAACTGTTGAACCCACATTTGGAATGTGGAATATGAGTTGTTCTTGACCCATGCTTACAACAACGATAAAACAAATACAGATGGGAATCAGAAAGCCAGCACAAGCTGTGTTTCATGTGTGCTTGGTCAACCAAGACAAGAGGGCATGTCGGTCACTGCCACTGACCTTCCTTTGATGCTAGTTTTGGGCATACACAGGAATTTTCACATTCAACATGTAGCCCAAGGTTTAAAATTATTTAAAAATAATAATAATAAAATAAAATATTTTAAAAATGTACCCCATGTGACAGTGTCAATGTTGGGGGGTGGACTACCAGTCTACCACCATATTTCCATATTTTCCATTTTCTAACTCCGGAGCAGGGAATGAAAGACACTGGGTAAGGATATGTATTTTTGGGGAGGGAACAAGGGTGCAAGTGCTGAAAAGGGGTCATGTGCTGTTCCCCAGGAGTTTAGGTTGCCGGACACCTCCTTGGTACGGGTCAGAGACCCTCCTGACGCAGGTGAAAGGGAAATCCCACGCGGAGATGGAACTTAGGACCTTTCACTCAGCAAGGCGAGACGTTTCCATCTCGGCTCCCATACCTCCCCGCCAAAGGTGATATTTGACCCCAATGCAGATAATGCAGCAGCTTGTCTCATGTGCTTGCCAACTTTTGATTACATCTTGTTATTTAGTGGTATATGAGAAGACTTGAGCCTTCCAGGAAGCAACAGTGTGTATTGCATCTTGTCTTGAACAAGGAGAAGGCGTGGATTAGGCCCCTGGGTCTTCTTCCCAACTGCCACCCTCACGTTGTCACCGCCAGCATCCCGCAAGGGATCTCTTGATGGTTGGGGGATTGAAGCCCTTCCCTTCCCCACTGTCCCAAAGCCCTCTCTGTTCATGTTGCCCCGCCAAGTCCTTCCTCTCAGTCCTCCAGTATGGTTCTCTCTTCTTTCTTTTTTTGGCTCAAGTCATCTCTTATATTACTGATTTTAAGTTTTTTTCCTGACACATTGGAAACACAACAACTCAAAGCAGCAAGTACTACCAGTTCGGTGTGGCTACCATGCCTAAAGCAACATCCTATGTCAAAACCTTTGGCAAGAAGTTAGACCAACTGACCAAGTCCATTGGAGTTTACAAAGTGTTAGATGTTCTCAGGATCCATCTCCTTTTTTTGTCAAGCATTTGTTAGCAAGGACTGTAGATTGGAATTGAATGGAAACCTGGCAGGGATCTGCTTGAAGAAGGGAACGGGACTGGAGCAAGGCACGGTAGGTATCACATGAATAGGTTAGTTACTCCATTCAGGTAAAACTCTAGAGTCTAGAAGACAGCTTGACCAAAGGACGAAGATAATTGACTCTCTATGTTGACATATGGCAATGTCAGTTCTGGAACCACCCTCCAGCATCCAGTTTCTTGACCTGACGGCAGTAAGCTCAAAGTCCAGCCAAACCCAGGCATCAGTTGGTAAGCTTGCTGGCATAATGGCAGCATTGTCTGGGGCTTTGGCAGCACATGCAGTACTTGCAAAACCTGTCAATGAGAAAATGGGCCGAATTAATATACAGTCAGTGTAGAGTCATGCCATTACCCAATAACGTCGCAAAGTGAATTTTTTATGACGCTTTTCTGAGGCCAAAAAATTCCCCTGGATGTGAACCCTGGATGGTGTAAATCTTTGTCTATCTAATGATATATTTGAAACACATAAATCGCACATTCTGGCCGTCCATACATTGGCGAAGTAATTCGGAAGTTAAGCCCTCACTAAAGTCCAGCAGGGAACGTACATTTCCCCAAAATGACTTGCGTCGAACATCATTATTTTCCCGTCTTTCCCTGCATATCCCTTGCTACTGATGTGTAAGCAGGCAGAAGAGGCCCGTCGCTGGGTCGTCCGCGTCACTCCCTCGATTTGTAAACAGTGGCAACAATGGAAAGGACACTACAGGGTGTAGCAGAGTCACGGGTCAAGCGCGCGCGAGGGGGTGGGGAAAAATCGTAGGTGGCGACTACCCCGGTCAGTTTTATAAAACAATTAGAAATACGGCAGTAATCAATTTATTTATTACGGCCGTATTGCGTGACGTCACGTCCTTTCTGTTTGAATTGAGCCTGGTGGGCACGGCAAATGCAAGGCAAGAGTGCAGTGGTTTGAACATGTTTGAAGCTGGTTGAACGGGTTTTTAGCCTAGCCGGTTGCACTGAAAAAGGCGCTCTCATGCTACACTAGCAGAGTACTGAGCACACCACCATACAGTAGTACACTACTTTGTACAGTACCCTGCCGGTGTAGCATGAGAGCGCCTTTTTCAGTGCAACCAGCAAGGCTAAAAACACATTCAACCAGCTTCAAACACGTTCAAACCACTGCACTCTTGCCTTGCATTTGCCGTGCCCACCAGGCTCAATTCACGCCATACGCCCGTAATAAATAAATTGATTACTGCCGTATTTCTAATTGTTTTATAAAACCGACCAGGGTAGTCGCCACCTACGATTTTTCCCCACCCCCTCTTGACCCGTGACTCTGATACACCCTGTATAAGCACTCTCCATGTGCTGGTGTTTGCATTGGCCCGCCGGCCGGGGTTGCCAGGTCACGCGCGCCATCGCAGATGGAAAAAAAAACATTCAGAGACAGCTAATGTGTCCAGCACTGTACATCCAAAAATGTCACAAATTTCCCTGTCATTTACATTCCCATATGTCTAAAGCTGGGTTTACTGTGAGCAACTTCACGACCTAAGTCTTTGCTGATGCTGAGTAACCAATATTGGCTGAGGCAAAAATTGATTGTTAATTTCAGCATCTGCGAAGACTTCACTCTGCTTTGCTCGTCAAATTACTTCCATGTAAATGCAGCTTAACATATGTTGGCTTTTAGAAAAAATTGCGACATTACTCGATAGCTCGAGATTCTTAGTTTCAAACAAGCATGAGTGTTTTGCCAGAAAAAAATACAAAAGCTGAAATGTAGGAGTAAATTCCCCAAAAAATTTACAATAGATGACACACCTATCGAGATTGCCAAGTCATTTACTTATCTCGGAGTAAAATTTTCTTCATCCGGTCTATTTACGAATGAGATGATGGATAGGGTTAAGTAAGGTGGTGACAGTATTAAATGTCTCAGCCCAGCTCCCCACACTAGCATCCACCTTAAAATATGTCGACAAGGCAGTTATAACATCGGCGAACTATGGCTCTCCTATCTGGGGACTAAATGGACTAAAAAACTTAAGACAGGATACAAGGGACAGCTATTAAAATATTACTTGCTACAGGTATACAAACGGCTGGCTATTTAATGAGATTAGAAACTGGCCACCCACCACTTAAAGTCAAAGTTTTCCTTCACCCAGTTAAATATCTTAAGACAGTTGTGAATATGGACTCACATAGATTACCGCACAGAGAGATGAAGTATTTACTTGTACAATCATACTCCTTAACCCTTTTCAACTGGACGAAACAATTAGATTTCCTTCGGAATGAATATGGCCAGTCAATCACAAATTTTACGACGAAGGATGACCCCTGCTGGCTCCAAAAATATGTATCCCTAACCCAAACGATGTTAGATGTGGAAATAAAAAATGACCTTGACTGTCTTGAAAAATTGGATAGGAATAGAGAAAAGGCACAATTTTACTATGATAAACATAGATATTTTCCCTCTTATTACACAGGAAAGCAAATTCAGATAAATTTATGCAGACTATTGGCCTGTCTTCAGATTGGATCAAAGTGGATACCGCTGGGAGAAAAAAGGACTATTAAAATGGATTCTGAAGAGGACTGGTTCCACACCTCTTTCGAATGTCCGATGTATGCTGGGGGCCATCAAAATTTGTTACGAGACTTACCAATCCCTCCTAGGTCTGATTTTTTGTTGATCCTACACTAACCATCAGAAATGCAAATTTTACAACTTATGTTCCTTTCCTCACTTACGTTGCCAAATGGCATGAACAGATATAAGCAGATGTATCATACACATTGAATCCCGGTGAAGCCAAATTGGTTTATTAAATTGTATTTAGTCCCCACCCCTGGCAAATGTCATCAATTCATGTCTAACCAGAAATAAGCGTACAGTGTAATGGAGTGGTGTCCCTCAGGGAAACCTGTCCCTGAGGTAAAATAAATAATTGATTGATTGATTGATTGAAATATAAATGCAGAGATTAAACCTATTCTCACCTGCGCAAAACATGGTGAATGCCCACCAGAACATGTAGACCAACATGCAGCAGCTGCCTCATGAGTGGTCCCACCCAGCATAACATTGGTTCATGAAAGCAATAGGCAGCAGCAGCTTTCTTGCCCCAAGCTGGTCACAGCAGAGAGGGTATGACCTGTAAACAATTTTGTATTAGACATTGCTGTCAGGCAAATAGGCAATTAACTCTGCTAATCACAATAAATATTTCTGCCAAATTACTAGCAACAAGTTCATAAAAACATCAATGCCTGGCATCAAGACCATATGGTTTATGTTTTGCACGGTACATTCTCACACTGGGTCCCAGTTGCAATGCAGTGGAGTTACCTCTCATGAAAAAATGTGGGTCAGCTCAGTGACATGGGGCACTGCAATAAGGCAAATAATTACGCCAGCATCATACTGTTTATTTAATGCCACTGAACTTATCAATTTTCCAAAGTGAGTATGAGATTGAAAGACATGATATCTAATCCTTGGCAATCAATATGCTTTAAAACATGGGTCACAACCTCAGCAGTGATTTGGCTTGAGGTAACTTCATCAACATTGCATATTTAAAATTACTTTAAAGGGCACATAGAGGCCTAACCTTACATCGGCTTGAAACTTCTGACTTGTGCCCAATAGTCGGACCAGCCCCCCACAACTCCCTCTCCTTTTCCATGAGCTTAACGAGTCTCCGCATCCCTGGATGTGAGGCACTGTACCAAATTGCATTCGGCAGACAACTTCTGAACCGTTCCGAACCAACCCTAACCATAAATTCACCTTCAACTCCAGTACGTAGATTTGTGCGCCAACCGCTTGGGTGCGATTTAGAACAATGCAAAGCACACTCAGGCGTTTGGTGCACGAGTCTGCGGACTGGGACTAAATGTGAATTGATGGTTTGGGTTGCTACGGAATAGTTCAGTTTGGTTTAGTTTATTCGGAAGCTAAAGCGACTGTACGGAATAGTTCAGAAGTCGTCCGCCAAATGTGATTTGGTACAGTGCCCAACTGCTGTGGCAAATCTGGGGTGGCGGAGGACTCGTTAAAGAGCATAGCCATCCCCTTACAACTAGGGTGAGAGTGCATGCAATGGAAGGCCGTCACTGTGTACAGGTAGCTTATAGATTCGCATTTACGTTAGAGCAACTGTCTGCACCAGCTCCACGCAACTCCCTATCAAGACCTATGGTGACAGTAGTTTAATATAAAAGTCTCCCCTAGCCTACCCTGTGGTTCAGGTGGCTGACTGGCGATTTGTGAATTCCGTCCGGACCCAGCTGCACTGGAAAGAATGGTTCGGATTGGTTCAGGCGTCCGCGAGCGGCCGCCCCAACCACAGCATCCCTGTGGGCATGCACCAGCACCGCGGACGGAGACTTTTATATTCAACTATTGTATCGTATGAGTTGTGGAGCGCTGATCTGCACCTTGTCCTTGCGGATTCGATCTGCACCAGGTAGATCGTATGTGCAAGCACATTCCACACACACAACCATTAACCAATCATATCAGTCCCCATGGGTGGCCATGCAGACCACCCTGCTTGTTACGCCCACTGTCCCCTTCTCTTAGCACCCCTTGCCAATTGTTTGATTCTTGGACTGTTCGATTACTGTACTTCATGCAGTAATGCATATGTGCCCTAGGATATCGAAACGGCCATCTTCCCATGCTAACAAGGCCATGGACAGTCAGTTTTAAGTTGATACAAGTATCAACCTCAAATCATATGTCCACACTGACCTACTTTAATTGATATTTAAGGAGGTTGGCCCAGCATTTGCCATTCAACCTCCAAGGATAGGGAAGGAAGGAAGCGGCTGTGGCCTATTATACGGAAGCGACCCCAGAATTATCCTAGAAAGACCGTGGAAAACCACAGAAAACCACGGTCAAGGTTGCCGGCCGCGGGATTCGAACCCAGGACCTCCCGATTAGCAGTCAGACGCCTTATCCACTATGCCAACCTGCTTCGGTACACCTACTGCATCAAAAAGATAAAATATATGTGGACTAGCCTAATTCAGAGTCAGAATCGTTATTGTAATATGATACGAAATTACATGAAACTTGCGTAATCCCAGTAATGTCCAGCTTCCTCCTGTGGGAGAACTTACAACTCCAAATGAACATTCCAGATCACATGAATAATGTTCATCGAGCAATACTGATTAGCCCTTTCCTCTCGTAAAAGCAGCAATTAGTTACATTTGCAATATTTAACAGCAAACAAAATTATTTGGCACATGATTTATCATGTGCTTGGGTACAGTTCCAGACAAGAATAGTACTGGTGGTGCTGCGAGCTGCAGCAGCAAAAAAAAGCTAACTGAAGCAATGAATTTGCAACAAATCCATCTCTTCGATTTGCTCATTTGCCGCATTGCCTCATGGCCCCACCAGTAATTCACCATTCCTGACCAGCACTGTACTATTTCGGCCCTGATCAAAACATGTAGCTAGTTGAAAAATTACAATACACAGAAAAATATCCACAATTTTCCCGCTTCATAATGTGCCCTGAAAATGAGTGGAATTAGCACTGTATTTACCGACTGGCCAGTTAGCAGTTCCACTGATGTGCTGGCCGCAACAAGCTGTCTCGATGTTGGTCACGGTGTGCTGCACATCCAGCCCCTCAGTTTCTGTCCGCTGCGATGGCTCACGTCACGTCCACACTGCAAAGCAAACTCCAGTGTTTATACAATCACACCCTCTAACAATGCACAGGACAACAAAAATAAAAGCATGCCAAACTAGCCCTAAATTTTGGACAAAATCATCTCAAAGCCACGCCCTACACTTGCCGGCACCCAGTGCATGCACCAACCTGTCTCTTGCCCGTGGTCTGCCCGTGGTCCTTTCCACGCCCATCCTTCAGCTCTACTCCCAGCACCAGTAGTCTGCGCCTCTGCGGCCCCACACATCAGCCGGCCGATCAGCCGAACAAGAGAGCACATCTCCCCCAACCCAAGCCATCAGTGTTGCACGACCATCTTCCATCCTTCCCCACTTGAAGCCCTGAAGGACTCTCCCCATCCCACCCCAACCCTCAGGATACTCTTGGCAACAGGGATCCTTCGGGATCGGGAGGGAGGGAAAAGTGTTGGGGTGGCAGGTGGCACAACACTTTGAGGCTACAATTAGCCTCACCTTGTGGGGATGTGCCGATGTGGGCACTGGAGGAGGGGACGAAAATCGTGTAGCAACATGTCTTCAAGCCTCCATGCAAACCAGTCATGGGTCGTAATAATTGAGCTAATTATCAGGTACCATTCTGAACACTTGTCCGCAGCTGTCATCAGAGCATGGCCAGAAGTTGCCCTAACGCAAGAATATGGCATATGCAATTCCACGGAAATGTCAACCTGACACTATTTAAAAAAATGTCAGGACAGAAGAAAATATCTATGCATGATGAAAGGGTAGAAATATGTAACTGCACCACACACAAATGCTCCTTACATGGCATTGTGTGAGTGTGGAGACGATGTGTACTATATGAGGTCGACTGTGCATGTGTTCTGTAGAGCATGCGAGAAGGTCAGGGGCATACATGAGATCGGTTTCGTCATTTTTGGATGTTAAAGTTGTCCTTGTTTTATTCGGGTCTTTTACTTAGCCCCCCTAGTGAAACACGTCCAACTCGGTCAGCCATCTTGTCTGGAGTCCCCCTTTATTTCCAACCTTGTACTCATACAACACACTACAGTCCTCTTGCAATAATTGGAAGCACAATATGAATTACATCACATCAATGACCACCAACGATACTGCTGACAAAACACGTCTCGCTACGATACTGTGAGACCCGTTTGGGGCATATGGATCCATGAGAATTTCAATACCCCAATTCCCACACAATATTGTTACATTGACCCAATTTTACCAGGCCACTCTTCAAGCAGCCACACACTAACCCATGTACTACTAACAGTAGATGAGAAGGCTGAACTCCACAGCCTGAATGGAGAGCTGGCCATTCTGGTAACTAAATTGAATGTGTACCAGAAAAACAACATGAAACTAAGAAACACACTAGACAGACTAGAGCTCACATCTGCGGAAATGAAGAGAAGACGGCGAGACTTACAGCAACGCATGAGTGCAAAATCAAACGTACCATTTACCAAACTATTAATCAAATTATAGCAAATGACTCGTTATAAGTCAAGTACTTCGAATACGTCTAGCAAAAGCAAAACTCTTTTCTGGACGGAGGTACCCTAAAACGCATAATTCAGACAAAGGAGGTTTTGGCACACCATCTCATCAGAGCCACAAGAGTAACTGCATCTGCTGAAGGTTGTACAAATACAGCCAGCATACTGCTTAAGAAACTCACAGTGTGTCTGTTGTTAAAACAACATGACAAGAATTGAGCAGAAACTGAAGTATGTTCTAGATATCAAGAGGATGCTGTGGATTTAACAAAGAACCACAAATATCCCATCAGGGCAACTCTGAGCAAGGGTGGCCATGAGACAACTTTGATATCCTGCCAAGGGAACCAGTCAAACTGGACTAGACGTCTAGACATAGCATGCGACGATATGGCACATGCATGATCAGTTGCTACTTCACTGCTAAAAGTGTGGGAAATCAAGACCAAATTAGTGAATAGTACAGTACAAGAGATCTAGGTAAATGTCAAAACCCAGAAGTAGTTCCAAACCTGCAGGTAAAACATGTGTTAACTCGGTAGCTACAGTGTCTGCAAGTGTAGTCAAATGTACAGCATCTACTTACAGGGTGAGCCATATACTCGTACATCAAATTCTTATAAGAGCACAGCTACATGTAAAATTAATTACAATAGCATTTCTTATTATAGGCTGCATAAATGAGTGGCAAAGAGAGAGACAATATGTCACACTATTACAGTGAATAATGATTTGGCCACTCACAAACAAAAAAGCCTATTTCAATGCCAAAAATGGTGGAAACAATGATGATAAGTGTGGAAGAAGCAGAATTCTGCCGCACATAGGTACGCGTACTTTTCAGTATGCATTCCGCTCTCATGTTATTTTCATGAGCAGATGATGTATAGAAAGATGGAGTCAAATGAATGAGACGCAGCCATTCAACCCTACGTGTTGGTCCGACTAAGCCAAGTCACATGACGAACCAAAGAATCACACGTCCAGTCGTTCCCACAATACAGTACCTACAGAGAAAAAAATCGCATGCGATTATTTATCAATTCCGGCTTTCACATTTCCAGCAGACATGTCATGGCGAAAATTTCACAATCTGTGTCATACAGCTTCTCCGTCTCAATGGTTTCCAATGGTTTAATAACTGAGATTGTTATTGCTATTGAAATTGCCATCCATCATTCCGACAGGCGTGCATTTAAATTTTGTCTGGTGCATAACATAAGAGGCAATGCTAAAAAGATTATCTGCATTACAAAAGACGCCACTGAAATATAGGCCACACCAAAGGCTACGAAAAACTACAGGCATAGGTAGTGTTGGATTCGAATTTAAAGCACCATCACAGATGGGGCCTCAATCGCCTCATGAATCCAGACTTCGACCACGTGCTCCGACGTCAGAAATGTAAGAAAGTTGTTCAAATTTCACCCTGGCCCGCCTTGGGCCTGGCCCAACTAAATGTCAGGACATTGCACCACAGAACTTACCGTCACCAGTGCTGTGGGTAAAGGGCAGCTAAACAGGTGACATTAAAGACATTTGATTTTTAAACATCATGTAGACTTCCTGACAGTGATGGACTGCATGTGCAGCCCACGTATTACACCTGATATCGGTGGATGCCACATCTGGGCCTCTTGAGTCTAACAGAGATTTTGACTCCCATACTTGACCTTAATGAAGCAGCTGTTATACTACTCTGGTGGTTTACTTCTCCTCAACTATAGCATATACTACGTAAGAGGCGCAAACTTCTGTCGGCGCCTTTGTTGTTCGCGTCTCTCTGTTTATAGGGCGTTGCCAAGGCTGGCGGCCATCTTGACGTGTGTGCATGGTATGCCAACGACGTATAAATAGGGTACATGCAAAAATAAGGTCCGCCATCTTTGATGGTTTTGGCAGCCATGGCAACTACACGGCAAGAACACGCGAGAAGAGAATTTGAATTCGATATTGGAATGGGTAAGTAAACATGCGAAATTCAATTAAAAAAGGAAGATAGTTGCATAATTACCTTGATTTTCACTTAGTTAGCGTGGAGTGAAGGTACTAGAGCAACCTATTTGGTGAAGTGGCGAACCAAGGGTGAAACAATGGCGGACACAACTGTGCTAAAGTCCCAGGCAACATCAGCGACCTGTTGCCAGGAAGCTACACAACATATCCTTGGTACTTTCCTTCCATGTGGAAGTGTAAATAAGAAAATTGCAACTAGATAAGTTTCCCATGTCCTTGCAAATGAAAGTCCAACAGTAGTTCAGTAATGGAATAGGGAGAGAAAATATCTGATTCCGACACCCAGCAATATAGTGTCAGCAAGGCTGCCCCAAGCTGAAATTGCATTGCTTGACCTATCTGACTCCAATCCACCCTTGTCGGCAGTTTTGAATTGCCTTGTCTAGGTGAGTGGTAATAGAACCAAAGAATAACTCAGAATAACTACACACAGTGGGTAAAGGAAGGAGACTATAATGTCTAAACTCATCAGTTAATTCAGTTGCTTTAAAAAAAAGCCGCTGTCGAACCCTAATACCGGTTACACCCATTTTATGACACAGTAAGCGCACTCTTTATCTACTAAGGAATAACAGCATTCTGAAATATTAATAAGACCACAGAGTAGCTAATATTGAAAGCTGGTAACAGCCAAATCATGTGTGTTTCATATTAGCAATAGTTAAGGTCCCATTAAAAGGGAAATATACAAAAAAAAACGACTATTTTATTCAATATGTAATGTATTCCGTCTTATCTTGAAAAGTGAGGTGCAACAAAATGACTACTACGAACAACATGTGAAGACGACATCGCTGTCTTGATATTTCAACCACGACATATTGTATACTGATATAAAATAACAGCAAAAATAGCTTCATAAAACTAATTAAAATTAGCAATTAATTATTATCTTAGTAGGTTGATAGTGGGTGTCTGACACCAGAAAATTCGACTACATGTGCAAGTCACCCTGGGCTTGTCTCTGATTGGTCGAGAAAATCTGAAGCT
>JYFJ02004821.1:8181-29380 GCA_000934665.2 Catajapyx aquilonaris | reverse complement strand
CCCCCAGCGCGCCCCACAGTTTGAGAACCGCTGATTTAATGTTATTTTATTTTTAAAATATTTTATTGAAAGTTATGGCCGCCCTTTGGCAATTACCTTTTCCGCATGTAGTGCCAAATCAAGCTATCAACAATTTGCTTTTCTTTGTGATCTCGCCATCATGTCTTCTTTGAGAAATAATATTTATTGCAACCGCGGCCGCCCTTGCAGGGCGGCCGCCCCTAGGCCAGTGCCTACTGTGCCTAATGGGAAATCCTCCGCTGCCAATATTGACATGATTGCGGGGAGACGGAGTGGCGCCGCGGTAACACGCGCGCCCACGGAAGTTAAGGTCCCGGGTTCAATCCCCACCCGGGGTTCCCACCTTCTTTCGTGCAGAGTTGGGCCATCTCTGGCTTCGTTTCGGGTGGCAATTTCCGGCAGACTAAGCCACCCGGGGGAGTTCACAAAATGACGATTAGAGACATTGCACTTGCACTTTGCACATCCCCTCCCACCCACCCTTGGAGCATACTAATTAAGATTATTCTTAAACTCGCTCCAAAACAAATTCCAAAGGTGGCAACCCACCCCCCCTAAGGAGTAGTATAACTCCCCCCGTGGGGTAATGGAAAAAAAAAACAAAATTGACATGATTGTTAATCGTTATGGGAATAATACTGCTTTGTTCTAGCTTCCAGTTTTTAATTTTTTTTTTGCAAATCAACATATTAGTTAAGGCTAGTTGTGCATGAAGAATATCAGACACAAAGAGAAAAAAAACCTGCAAGTTCTAGGGAGATATGTATATGGAATATTCCACACAAAATGTAAAAGTGTCAAGCCTGGACCATCCTGCATATATAAAAAATAATTTATGAATTAAGCTAGGAGTACAAGAGATTTTAAAGATTCCATTGTGAAGCATTTTCATACTAAAACCACTCATGAATGTACTTGAAACTATTATCAATTTCAAAAACATGTTCACATCAATTTGTTACCTATATTTCATGACTATCAGTGTATATAAGAATTTATGCCTTAAATATATTGCATGAATCAAGAAAATAATAATAATGCGATGGCTCAACAGTGAACATAATAATCGTGCATACAGAAATCATTATAAAACTTTGATTGCAACCATATTATTATGCAATGATAGGAAATCTGCTAACATTTGCAGCAATCACCGATTTAATATTATTTTGTTCATATTTTTAAAAATTTCATTGTTGGGCTACAGGACAATTTTAATAGCCTTTGCAAACATTCTCTTGTCCACCAAATCACTTGAAAATTGAAATTGAAATTGCTGCATACCATATCTTTTTATTTGCTGACTGGCATTGGGATTATTGTTACCCAGTTAGAGTGCTTGAACATGCTTGCTTATGTTGTGTGACACGAATTATCACATGCAACAGTATTGATGTAATGTTGGTATAAACTGAGGTGACTACATTTTTGAAACCTAAAGCAATGACATAGGACCCCAACTTGACTGGTGACTGACAGACCTTATTGAGTGTACGGCTTTACAGAGTGAATTGGGAAGACAGATGCTTTTAACAGAATCAATTGCTTTCATGGTTACTTTCCATATCAAACAGGTTGCCATTATCAGGGTGTATCAGAAGACGGTACCTATTTTTTATTTCTGAATAACTTTCCAACGAGGTACACCTATGGAAGTTAAACATGAGTCAGGGTGACACGATGTCGAGTGGTTAGTGCCTCAGCCTTCCACCTCTAAGGTCCCGAGTTTGATCCCCAGGTGGAACGGAGGATACTTATGTGGATAGAGTTTCGATGGGTTCTCTCCGTGTTCGCGTGGGTTTTCTTGGGGTTTTCCCGTTTCCTCCCACAATCAAAATCCATCACAACACAGGCACTGATTAAAGTCGGTATTTAAAAGATGAACCCCTAAGAGGCCCAAGGAGGCCTATCACGGAGTATCCATTATTATAAATAAATAAGTGAAACATGAGTCAAAATATGCAGGAATTCATGGGATTTGATCTGGGTGACACCTTTTTACTGTGACACTGCTAGCAGGTACTGTTAGCAGGCGCAGGTTGACACTTCTTGCCATGGTGGCGCTGCCAGTGGAGGCAGCTTTGAACAAAATGTCGGACCACCTGTCTGTGATATCAAAAGCCAACCCCCGACCACTCCTCCCCCCTCCTTATGTCACAGACACGTGGTCTGACATTCTGTTCAAAGCTGCCCCCACTGGCAGCGCCACCAAGGCATGAATTGTCAACCTGCACCTGCTAACAGTACCTGCTAGTAGTGCCACAGTAAAAAGGTGTCACCCAGATCAAATCCCATGAATTCCCGCACTTTTTGACTCATGTTTCACTTCCGTAGGTGTACTTGTTGGAAAGTTATTCGGAAATAAAAATAGGTACCGACTTCATATACACCCTGTATACTACAGAAATTTGTTGAAAATCCTGTGCTGGGATCAAAAACAGACAAGTTCATGCTGTATCCAGGGTGCATTGTCGGCAGGATTCCATTGTTCTGGTTAAATGTGATGACTGAAACACTGAATAAAATGGTAAGCCCCAAGGATTGTGCTGAATCTGCACAGTGCAAGTGTCATGAATTGGTAGCAAGTGTCATTTACATTTCCGAATTCCTTGTATGGGCCTTTATTCCAGAACTTGCTTTCATTAATATTATGGTACTTTGTTTCGGGGATGCAAGCCTTGGTTAAAATTGTCCTGAAAATTACTCAACTATTGCATTTAGGACCATGAGCAATTACTGCAGCTTAAAATTGTGCACTGAAGACTGTACAAATAAATTAGCCAAATGGGTAAATTCATAGTGCTCTGGATTTGCTTTAGTAAGGGCACACCATTACTTCTGGTAGAAGTACTCAGAGATTTTTAAAATGTTTCATAAGGATCTGAATGCAGCGATAAGTTCATGGACTGGACAAACGAGAGTTTACAAAATTAACTGATATTAAAATTTGCAAGACGAAACATATGCCTATGTTTTGACCACAGACTGTCTCACAGCACCGGTTCTAAAAACCAAGAGTGACGTAATGGTAGCAACATGTCGGCTTGGGCCTTGGTGTTCATGTTAATTTTTCCATCCTTGAAAGTGTGTGATGTCTGCAGTTTCCCTTGCTAGCTTCATTTTTAGCATGCATCTCTGAGTACTCACAAGTCAGTGTGTTCTCCGCAGAGCCAACCTCAAATACTGTAATAGGGTTATGTTTTGGTAAAGAGGGTTGAGAACCATTCCTTGCTATACTCAAGGACATCAGAATTGTACTGAGGCATTCTAGTGGTTAGAAGTCAGTTTATCATTGAGAAGATATGCAGGATTTGATCCCAGGTGCCAACCACATAGAAAGGAACTTTCTGCATATTTTCCTCAATCACCTGCAGGATAATTCGCAGGTGGTTTCCTTTAAGGAAGGCCACAGATATGCTTCCTTCCTGCCCTGTCCTTCTTTTGCATGATATTTTCCATACTCTTGCCCACGCATTTTCTCCCTGTCCCAGTGCCAGGTTGTGCTTATCAGGGTACATGGTGATGTGGTTCTGGAGCACCAATACCACCAAAGCCTATACAATAACATAAGAACAATATGAGTATGTTGAAACCTGTTTTATATCATAGGTTTATGTTATGCTTGGTGAATATGAGTGCAAGCTAAAATCTCAATTTAGAGTAGATCTGTAAATTATGTGCCCTACGGATTCTATGGAAATTGACTCACACACACAGCCTTAGAAGTTTGGATGTTTTTTCCTCCAGTTGAAATGGAAAAACCCTCATTTGGCAGCTGAGCCATCAGGCAGCTATCACTTGACAAGGAAATTACAATTCCCATAAATAGCCTGCCTCTATCACTCTGGATGACCACATGCGTCCTTGTTAGTAAGAAAAATGATGACTGCACGAACCTGACAATATGACTGCAAAGGAACATGTTTTGGACGAGGCTTGCCATGACTTTTTTCGTGTGACAGACAAATGACAGGATGATAACATGATAATGACATGGTAATGTCATCATGAACGAGGAGTGGACATGACTTGAGAGCTCTGTGCATAGCATCAGACGTGAATTGATGCAGAAGACACATCAGTAAAGTTTCTCTTATTCTCAATTTTTCAGTTGCAGTCAGTGTTCGTAGCCTTGGTCACCTGGATATGGCTTGCATACAACACGTACTGCTTCCTCTGCGTGTATTCTGCCTATCAAATCCTACTGTATTCGCAGTCTCCCAACATCATCATGGTTTATCCATGATGTCACGGGTGACAGGAAATGGGCTCATGAAGAGGGCCTAGTTACGAATCTCATTTTCTTCATGAAGAGTTTACGTCCAAGTTGCATTTACAAAGTAATATCATTCCATTCAAGAAGCACACTTGCTCCGTCCAATTTATAAAGTCTGTAATATTAGATTTAGATGGTACAAAGAGAAATGACGCAAGACTGCAAGTGAGGAAATTTTGAAGGTTGGTAACGTGGCAGCAGCTTTCAATACAAATGCATGAGCCATCCGCAGTACCATGTGAGCAGCTCAAGATGAATGGCAGCAGCTGCCTTAATATTCAGGCCTTGAAATAGAGGACAGTATTTTGTATCAGTTTTTTGTATGTACGTATTGCAGTAAGCTGCACATTCTACAATGAAATAAAACTTTGTTTATACTCCTACCATGCGTGTTGCGTACCTCCCACCAGTCAACGTCAAATGCAAAATCCGCACCAGTCCCACCTACAGTAATCCCAACCCTCAACGTACAGCAGTCAAAATTTTACGGCCCATAAGAGGTCTTGCAGGCCCCAATTTTTTAGTAGCATGCCGAATACTTGAAGCTGCATTTATCATCATTGCCCCCCCACCGTAAATTGGGCTGAGTCATACATGGCGTGCAATGCAGCTGCAACTAGCTGTAACTAAACCAAAATTACACCCGAAGTGACTCAATGCCCTGTACTCATTTTCTCTTTTTTCCCCACCAATTGGGTTCTAATTTGCATACACCCTAACGTGTGAACACATCTCTCTACCCATTATCTCTCTCTCTCTCTTCAGGTCGTCTCCTCCTAACATTTTTAACCTCTGGTACTGGGACTACTTTGCATGCGAATCGTTGGGCCATGTGTGTGTGGGGGTTAGAAACAAAAACGTGTGAAGGAGAAGAAGAGATGGAAAGAAGATCCAAGCAGACTCCCCCCACATAGTTGCCATGTCGACCAGGAGAAAAATTGGTGTGGTCTATTTGTGTGCCTCCTCTCTGACCCTTCAAGGACCGTAAATCCCAGAGGACCCCTTCGTTCTTCTGGGGCACCAGCCTCTGGATGGGGGCCTCCACATCTGCTGTGCATAAAAGGAGGTATGGTAAAAGGAATGTGGTAGTCAGAATATGACGTTTGTTTCAAGGTGAAATTCCAATCCGGTGTGGTTTTTGGCGCATTTTTTTAAAAAAATTTGATAGCAAATAGCAGTTTAAAAAAAATTTGAATTATTGTAATATGTATAAATTGTTGAAATATCTGGTGACATGTGTGGAATTGAATTTATTGCTGTGCTAATTAGCATCGTGTCCAATTAACATGGCAACGTAGCTGACCAATCCGGTTGTAGGAAAAAAGCAACACGCATTTTTTTCTTCCCATGATTCAAAGTGTAGGCTTTGCTCGAAAGCGGCTTTTGTTTGATGACGTAAGTCAAGGCGGTGGGCAGGTGCGAAGGTTTAATAGGCTCTTGCTTGTGGAATGCGTGTTGTATGGGCTTCCTTGCCCACTTCCAAGTCAAGGCTGGCCGGAAACAGATTCATTATTGTCCAGCTACTGAACAATGGTCGTTTGTCTCTAGTGGTCTCATTCAATTTTGCCAATTGTTGCACACGTAAAAATTTGTTCGTCAGGAAGTTTTATTATTATTTATTATTATTTATTTTTTTGCATGTAGGCTATGCAAAGCTGGCGAATCAGGTTGCGTTATCAACAATCAGAGCTCCAGCTTCCCAGTCAGAAACGTGATGAAAATCATCGCATTGTCACACACCACAACCGTTATGATCCCGGACGATGACCCGCACCATTTCCTGATTTTGAAGTCCCCCAAGATTTTTACATGTAAGGTAGGCAATTGTCCCAGTCATTGTATGAATACATTATAAAAGAAGCCTTGACCTCTCTTAGAAAAATCCTACAAAAATGTAACCCCCGGAATGTCCTTTATAGGACGACATTAATTCTGGTGGCGCATCCTTTTAACTGATTCTTTACGACAGAGTATTCTTAGCTTGTGATCCCGCAGGTCCACATTTTTTTTGATCAGTACAACAGGTTTTTTGAGTCCTCCACCTCTTCTTATTCTTCCGCATTAATGAGCCACATGGTAATCGCTCGAAAAATTTAAGCCGCGAAAAATTTCGTGACATTTTACAGCCCAACCAACACCTTGTCACCCTGTAGCATCCAATGATGCGAGAGACCCTTATTTTTTTTCATGGTTCCTTTACCACAGAAGTGGATCTTCTTGTCGGCATCTTCATGACAAAAGAAGTAGGATGGGGGAGGATTTATGAAAAGAAGTTGGGGCTCGTCTTTTTTGAGGACTTCCCACCACTAATAGGATTATCGCCTTTAAATCACTTGGGAGAGTAGGGGAAGGATCCTTGCATAAGTAACAAAGACGTGGAGGACCTCGATGTTGTTTGGTGGGAGAACAATAGAGAAGTTTTGAGGATTCACAACCTTACTATAGTTGTCATGATGTGCATGGTGTAGTTAGAATTTTCACATGAGTTGTTCGTAAGAAAAATAGGTTGCTGGGGTAAACACTTGTTTCCTTCTTGTGCACCGCCCTGCTATTTCTGGAAGGTATATACCGTATTGTTACGGTACATTGCGGTATACCGGCAACAGTAGCTGGCGGCATTCCGTCTCCCAGGGGGAGGTCGATCCGTGGAAAATGAGGCAGATTAGAATCACATAATTATCACTTTCGACACGTACATGAACCGTATTCCAGCTACCGGGTTGCAGCGTCATACAGGTATGAGCCCTAGACGTAGAAATCATATCGCTGTCATTGTGCAATCCGGTAAGGTTAAGGTGTAAAGTACAAAACATTTCCGCAGTATCACGGACGTTGTAGGTCACACGTCTTCATTTTAGTAAACAAGTCACATGATGAAAATCAGCCAATCCTAGCTACGTGTATGAGGTGTTTTAATTTTTTTTATTAATTTATTTTCCCTGTCTATAACGGACTATTGCTAGAGCGGAAACTTGTTTATTACGTAATTTTTGTCCAATTTTTGTGCAGTGCCCGTACAGTGCGTTCCATTCATACACCGCACCCAACCTCACACGTGGGGGCCCAACATGGCAACACGGTCTCGGGTGGGGGTGGGGGGCAAGCCACACGTCGGCAACCGGAGTCAGACCGGGCTCCAGTGCACAGCTGGCCCTCGCTTCACACGGTCGTGTACACTTCTCTCCATATAGGATAGTGTGTTGGGTTGTAGACGGAATTCGTTTCGGGTAAGTGATCTTCATTCATAGTCCAGGGGGAGTAAACTATAGAAAGCACGTGCTGGTTGTAAACATAGGATTGGAGACCATTCATTGACAAAGTTGGCAACTGCGTCGACGGATTTCACGGAGGAAATTGTGAAGCCGGCAAACATTGCCATTTTTTTACGACCCCTCATTTTCCTCGGGATGACAACATGTGTGCACAAAGTGTGCGTGGGGAAGACGGATCATGGAACACCAATCACGTGGTTTGCGGATTTCGGGTTCAATTCGGGGAAATCTATCAATCGCGTAAATACAGATTGTTATCAGTTGTAAATAAATTACATATTTTGCGACCACAAATATCCTGTGATTTTTGGGCAGTTCAATCGACTCTACATTCACCGCCCTGACTGTAGGCTATACAATACAATGCAATAATCCAAATTAAATAGTAAAAAAATTGTGCAGAATAATCTCAACTTAGAAGGTCTTCATGTATACTTGCAAACGAGGCGGGAAAGTTTGAATAGGGTGTGGACCCAAGGTGGGTCACTCGAGTACCTGAAAAGAAAATAATTAAAAGTTAGGGGGACGCCCTTTTTTTCGTTGAGGGCCAACTAGGGGTGTAATTGAAAGCCCTTGAGAGGTGAAAGACCAAAAAGTTTGCACAACATTGTTTTTTAAAAAAAAATCATCCAGGAAGACTTCCTGCCCACTCGTGGTACGTTGAACCTCTGAAATCTGTATATTGACAGGCCGTAATTTTTCGGAGGGATGCATCGCATAAGTAGGTTATATTTGGATTCGTACGTCACTCAAAGTCATTGATCTATGCCGGAAAAGGAACATCTCACCGGCTGAATTAATTACACAGGTGCGAAAATTAAGCACAATATTTGCTATTCGGGTGCGAATTTTTCATTATTTGAAAAATTTTGATACCTGACAATATGACTATTGGTTATCATATTGGGAGGTAAAAACAATCCGGTGGTGCCAACTTTCCAGTATGATGTCTCCATACTCCGCCCACCGTCCTGACGCACATACTGCAAATTTGGCAACCCGGATGCATAAAATTTCATGGCGCCTGAGGCCGCACGTGAGTTGGGAAAATCTTTTCATCGTCTGTACCAAGGTCGTGCCTCCGCGGGGGTATCCCAGGACTATCCTCCCAGAATTGGAGTCCACATCCCAAAAAATTTCATTATTTAAAAAAGATTACGAGATTCGCATTGTTGCCTGATTGTTGGCTACCTGAGCAGAGATTGGAATCGGGTGGGAAATCGTGGCAGAGCAATTAAGAAAATGTATGCGAAGAGACGGCGTGCTCTTCCTGTGTTCCCCTCAGGTGAAATTTACACATTGTTATGCATGCTGGCAGTTTCTTTTTGTACCGATTAATTAATTGGGCTTCACGACTACACGTGAACCGGGATGATTAGGAGCCTGGAGCATGCCCTGGGAAACGATGGTACAAGTTCACATCACTATACATGCCATATACCACACGAAGGACTTCCGCATGTTCTGACATTTTGGTACATTCAAGTATCTATAATATTAAATTTTTACTGATGTTATATGGTTGGCCCGCCGTGTAGTGTTACCGCGACGATTCCGATTGGCTCCCGTTCTGCTCATGCGCAATGGTGGAGTCAGCGCCCCTGGTGGGTGGGAGGAAGGCCGGATCTACATCGTCTGTCTGGTATACCAAACGTGCCGATACACGTTTGAAACAATAGCTAATAATATTCCCTGTTTGTAACCGGAGGACGATAGATCCCCTGACTTATCACCTGGACACATGTCACCAGAACGGACATGGCATTGACGTGTGGGAACAATCGCAGATTCATACAAAAAAGGCAACAACAACAAACGGAGCCGCCAGAGGGTAAATAAACGTCACCCACACACGTGCTCCATATATACCAGGTGGGCCCTACCTTGGCGATTTGTTCGCGTCAGGATCATTATCTGGAGGATGGTCCCAGGCATTAACCCTTTCGCGTAACCACAGGGGGGTAACCCTCCCCACTTCAAGATAGATATCGATCAAAAAGACGATCCGCGATTGATAAATCACTCCATGATAAACACTGACGTTGATTAAGCTTTCAAGTGGCAGCGGGCGGCATACCCTCAACAATAGGCTCGAAATCAACCCTACCGAAAATACAAGAAGTGATGTAACAAAAATGACAAGTAACCAGTATGACGTCAGTTCACAGGCATTACAATGGCCTTGGGTTGATCACACGTCTGAAAATTAGTTGCGTGCATGTCCAGCAAGCGAAACACCAAATTAGAGTCGGAATTGGACCGCGAAAAACAGGACTAATTACATATAGTTTTTGACCAGCGGACTTGGCATCAAAAAGTGGTTTTTCTAGATTTTTTTTTTGATAGATTCCAGAGATTTTTTGGACACAGGGTGAGTCGGCGGAAATGCTTGACCACACTCAACCGGTTGGCCGATATGGGTGTGGGGTGTGATTGACGGAGGCTCAGAAGGAGAGGAATAGGGCACCAAGCAGGGGGTCACTGGTGGTGCTTTATCAGTCGGGTCCTCTTGTGGTTCGAAGGTTGCTTTCTTCAGTGTGGTCATGTCCCAAGGACAGACACCCAGAAATGTGTGCACAGGTTTTCCCACAGTCATTTATTTTCGGTCTGGTCCACCGCAAATAGTCGGCGACAGTTTTTTTGGGGGGCGGGAGGGCTACATTTTTACTTAAGAAACATATATTGACCATACTTTCTGATTGTATCGCACACCCGGCATTTTGAAGATGGATCGTGCCCCCTGTGATACCTGCATGGCCACAAATCACGCCGGCAACTCCTAAACGCGACATTTGAATCCCAAATGATGCCTAGATGGGGGTTAGTGATTGAGCCGTTCCATCCAAGTGGATGGTCTCGCAGACAAAAGGTTAAGATATATTTTTTTGTGTGTATCTGAGGGCGCTGCAAAGAAGGTCTCAGGGGCGGCCGAGAGAGAGAGTCCTGATGGCCGTCATGTCCAAAAGAGGATTGTTCCATCCCTGGTCTTTTGGGTGTGGCAATAGCCCTGTCGACCAAGGACGGTTCCTCTTACATTAGGCAAACGCCGACACTTTCATAGCCGGCTAGGAATGCATTAGGAGTCAGGGACACGTGCCGCCAGTACACTATTAGATAATAACATGGAAGTACATTTCTGGCTGAAGACAAATTCAATGGAGTGTATACCGGTGGTACCAATCCCACCTTCCCGTCTCTTGAATTCCTGTGGTCTCAAGTCAGCATGATTAGGCGGGGTCGAGCTGCTGCATATGCAACGAGGAACATGACTCGGCCTTTCCTGCGTGACTATTTGGGGGCCCTCGAAGGAAGTAGCAACGTTCCGGAACCCTGGCTGCTGCTGGGATGACATGGGGATGAACAGAAGCCTGCTGGGGATTCAATTGACAGAGAAAAAATTGGAGGGTGTCATGCAGCGTACTGCTTAGCAAAAAAAAGTCGTAACTGAAATATGCAGTGCGATCTATTCGTGTTTGTAATTATAACTTATAAATTATAATAATAGTTTTATAATTGTAATTACTAATTTAATTAACACTTGATACCCCTCTGTGGGAACTAATGCCGCGAAGAAATGTATGTACAGTATGTATTATTAACACAGTGTGTTCATTAATGTTTTCATTAATCATTAAGATATTTTTTCCATGATTTTATTTGAATTATTACAATACTGATCGTCCCAACAGCAAACGACGTAAGACATCGAGGATAGTGTGAACCCACCCTTCGCCACCACACGCTGGGCGCCATTAGTAACAATCCTTGAACCAATATTATAACACAGCTATAATACTATAATAGACCCGAATAGACGTATAATAAATTTAACTATTATTATATTACAACTTACGATATAGCTAATATCAATATTATAGCAATGTGATAGAGCTAATATGAGATTATTTAATGTTAATTGAGTAACAATTACGTTACTTAAGAATTACTATCATAAATTATTGAATTGTTTAATGCTAATAGACTAACAAGTAAGCATATTATTCAAATTATTCATTAGTAATATGCAAATGCAGCATTTTAATAATGGTTTCAGTTTGAATTACCAATCTGCATTGTAAAAATATTTTAATAGTTCATTTTATAGCATACTTGCATTACTGGCAGGACCTATACGTACATAACTAATAATATTTTACTTCCTTTACCTAGATATTAAAACCACCCACGCATGTTTTACGACTTTTTTTTTCAAAACAGGGAAGAGGAGGTTAGGGTGTCAGTGAGTCTTAAAAATTGAGAGGGAGTAACCGTATTGTTATCAACAGTCAAAGTAATGTTGTGTCCTTAATTGTTTTTTGATATTGGGTACAAATATGGTGTGGGTGTGTGAGTACACCCTTTCTTTTCTTCTTTCCCAGGGAAGTTGTCGTGTTGAAACAAACCCACACAGTATGAGGGAGGGCAGGGCAGGGTCATGGCTCGGAGAGACTTATAGGTAGGAAATCATTGGGAGGTTGGGAGAAGGGTGGAGGTCCCCGACCAACCTGCCGCATGATGATAATATCAGGTGGGTTCCTCGAAACTTACAAGTACTTTTATTTTTTTACATATATAAAGAACGGGAAGGTATTTTTTAGAGGTGTCTTTTAGGTCATCAGAGTGTGGCCGGCTTTACCAAGAAAGACTGACTCAACCCAGCTAAGGCTGATGGATTCTCGATTATCCGGACAACTCTTGCAAATATTACAGAGTAACTGACACAGATCAACCGTTGCGTAATGTGCTCTAATTCAGACTCTGTAATCCGTTTGCCGGTGATAACCTTTGAACTTGGAAGATCAATGACCACAGACAAAAGCTGAGTGACACTATTAACTCTGAGAATTTTGAGGCGTTATCGGAGTCGGATTCCAACCACGTTTTGAACATTAGGGAAGTGCAGGAGGTCAATAGTGATAGTTTTCCTAGTACACTTGAGGAGTAAGCGTGGCGCTGTTCTTGGAACGAAGTGGACTAAAATGGCGAAATTATTAGCATAACAGGTGGTACAAATGCTCGATTCTGGCTTCATAAATATTTACTGTTTGCGTAGTTCCCCGCCGTTGCATAGGACGAGGTCACGCATCGCAAAAAGGAGGTGCGGATGTAAATGGGCAAGGGACCACAAAAAAGCGCGACTCTTTGTGAGTCACCGGAGTTCATGTGCTGAAGGTGAAGAAGAAAAAAAAATAATCGGACAGTATAGAGGTCCTAAGTTTGGCCGAGTTGGCCCGACCTTGCCGCATTGTTTACAGGCAGGCTGACGCAGCCATGTTGCCATTTTGGACAAGGGCACGCACTTGACCCTTCCCATCTCCACACTGGTCACCTGCCAACACCGCTTTGTGCCAGCCAAAATGTTCCGATGTAACCGTTTTGGCAAGGTGGCAGATTACACAACAAGTCTCCGACACCGAACCACGACACCGAAGATCGACTGTAGGTTGGGTTTCGTTGAAATGTACCAGTAGCGGAATTCATGTGGGATGTGACAGTGGGTAGAAACCTACACTGGTTGGGTCAGAGAAAGGTCCCAAGGACCATGCAATTTTTGTGCATCTCTTGTCACAGCTACACCAGGAAATGCGTATCGCCCACACAACAATAGCCTTTTGTAGTTTATCGCATTTGCTATCTGCTGTGCAATTAGGTGGATTAACCCGTATGTTGCGCGTGGCCTCATTTTTTTAAAATATTTCTAAAAGCATGTAAGTGCAGGCAAATTGACTTGTTGCCGGTACAGTTTAGTTGAGTGGCCTCGAGTCGTGGTTGGTGGGCGGAGGAAGTGAGACTTTACACTGAATCAAATGAAACATGATCTGTTTAAGTTCACAGGGTGTCTCGCAAAATACATTGCTGTGTTCTTATCTGCCTGGCATCCTGATCCATCACCTCGACCTTTCCAGTAATTATTTAACTCTAATCGGAGGTCTACAGTTCTCGATCGGATACCCCCACTTTGTCCCCTAAGGAAGACACATGGCTCTCCTTTATTAAGGAGAAACCAATGCGGACCAATGAATTTGTTATGAGATGATTTGTAACTGGTCCGAGATTTATATTCTGAGGATGGTAAACATCTGCAGGAGGCCCAAGGGATGACCTGGACCACTTCTTAGGCATCGTATGACGCATGTCGGTGGCGGGTGTTCCTCGAAAAGTATGATTTACGCCTCTTATTCCCAACCTAACAGCGATCATAACATGTTTGCTGGCCCCGAAATTCCTGTCCACTTCTGACCTGATGTATGGACCTCTGGGAGTGGCTCAGGTCTTCCCCTCATCCAAAAATGCTGGTGGAGGTCACCCTCAGAATCAGGCCTAACAAGGGCAATTTACAACGGAAACAGCACGTGGAGGCCAGTGCACAAAAGCCAATAAAACTGGTACCATCTTCAGAGAGAAGAAGGGGGGGGGGAAATGATAAGACACGAAGTGAAAGTGGCGCCACCACAATTATTGTCAAGTGTGGTTTTGTTGAGCTGCTTCTTTCTGGGAGGAAACGTGTTGGTTAGAAGGTGGAAAGGGCTTTAACCATGGGCACCCCCTCAGAATGGCATCCATCAAGCAGCTTGTCGGCTCCCGTTTTTAGTGGGGTAGTTTCACCCTGTCTGGGAAGATAAGACGGTCCAAACCCTCCTCCGAATTCCTTCCAACACTGTTTTGCTCTTCATTTGGCACTCTGGAAGAGGTTTTCTAAGCAGTCGATAAGAGGTGGGCCACACATGGTACCATTGAGGAACGAGCTTGTCACAGCTTCCTTCACGTGGGCGCTACATTTTTAGCGCTTCCTGCCATCCAAATATGTCAACCTCCCATTTTTTTAAAGGACCGGTTGAATTTATCACCGTCTGGCATTTTTGATCGAGGCGGTTTCATGGCCACGCATTCCTACACGAATATTTGGGATTGATAATTGTGTCACATATTCTTCTGAAAATATTTTTTATTCAGCCATACCATTGATATATGGCCCAACTGGTTACCACTTTCATAAGAGCCCAAGGGGGCCTTTTTACTAAAGGAGATGTATATTTTCCTCGCAGCCTCATACGTGTTTACATGCATGTTCCCAGCACAATTGGCTGGACTACAAGTCAATTTCTCATTTCTCAAGCGAATTAGTATCCGCCCCTGGAGAGGGGCTATATACATTGCGTTATATCAGCCGTCCTTGGAATCGACCAACAGGCTGTGAAATTGCATGTGGTGTTACTTCATTACCCTCCTTGAAGGACTATGTTTCTGCGTTTGCGAGGAAGCAATTACACAGCACCACTTGCCAACTGGCGATATTGAGCCTGACAACAACAATAAAAAAACGAACCAGTCTGGTCCCTATGTGAAACAGACAGGGCGCCAATCGGGCGTAGACTTTGCACACAATACAGTAGTGGCTCACCTTGGATATAAGGAAGGAAGAGGTACCAGAAAAAAAAACCGGATTGACGTCGTATGTGCAAGAATTACATCAAGGTGTGTTCCTCCAACTGAAAGAATCGGTCAAAATTGCACTTCTGTGAAAAAAAAATGTGTCCTTGGAAACTCGACCACAATTGGAACCGTACGAAATCAAAACGTGTTTCCAACCGGTGAAGTTGCGACCTTGTTGTGACAGGGAACACCGCCGTGAAGAAAGCTTTAGGCTCACTTGTCACGTGCGTTTGGTTCAAGTGCGCGGTCCTTTTTTGAGTGGTTACTAGAGCGGAAACATGGCTCGCTAATTATTATTTTTATGTGAGGTGCATGTAATGTGTTACGCAACTTTCTGTATGGAAGTATTGGTGGGGACGCTTCGCTCGGCAGTGGGGCTTCGTCCACCATTCAATAGGACTTCGCCCCATTTATAATATTGGGATCAAAAAAATAAATTCCTGCTTCCAAATGTGGCAACGGTGTATGATGGAGGAATAAACAATTAGTGGGATAACGAAGCCACTTCTTGAGACTAATGGTGACATTCGTTTTCCCTGAGGCTGTCATCCCTCCCCGACCATTTCATTTTTCTTCTTCCGAAATGTCAAACCCACCCCAGAGAGCATAGTGGGTGAGGCGCTGCTCCCATTTTTGCTTATTGGTTTAATCTTGGTTCAACACACGCCCTAATCCCACATCCTTGTGGGTGCACCATATGCGCTGAGGGGAGGGTCATAGGTCAACTTGGGGCAGCAGGGAGCCCGAACTTTGCTCAAGTTTTTGGACGGTGAACGGAGAAGAACCGACCGTTAAGAACATGCTGATAATTCCTTAATTTGTGCACTATCTGAGTTTATCATGGCCTTTCCTTATTGGCTGACAAATTGTCAAGGAGGGGTCATGGCGTTGTTTGTGTAGCACGTGCATGTTATTTTACATGTGTGATGTTTAGTAAATAGCAATAGGGATATTTACAGCTTCTGTATTAATATTCCTGGAGCGTTCATATAACGGAAGTGATTGCAAAACGTGAGGATATTGACGTCATGGCGTAATTTGTATCCCTGCATGCAAATTAAACTATAGCCTGCCGTATAGTTGAAGCCTAACAATTTGTTGGTATATTCCTACCGCTTATGAACAGCTCAATTAGGAAATATATCAGATTATGTCTACAGTCCGCTACAAAGAACGACCTGACGTCACATTCAGCACGCTTCCAAGCACGCTGCAACCGCGCATGCTCAGAAAACACGGCTTGTGTGACGTCAGATCATTCTTTGGACTGTAGGTACTTGTAATGCAATGATTTTCTCCATAATTTGCCCCGTTAATGTAATAAGCGAATCGAATTTAAAAAATTATTCGGGTCATCAAGCCTGAATTGTATTCAGTCCAACAGGAGGCGCGGGCATTCACTACACGTCTGAAACGATTTGACTCTGCATTTTTGTCCCGTACAAAAAAGGGAAATGGAAAATACTGTCAGCGGCTTTTTTGGCTCCCACGATCCCATTGGCGGAAGTGAGGTTTTTCGCACGAGTAGCCTCCAGCATTAGGCTCGGTAATAGTCGGTCGGTAGCGGGGATAACCTCCACTGCCCGCTGCGATTTCCAGCCAATTAGGTCGTTTCCAAGATTACATTTTAAGCCCCCTACAAATGAGCACCTTGTTTCTATGCGTGCATGATTACCAAACCACAATTGGTGCCTGGCAGCTTCCGAATTCTGCATTGTCTTCTTGCCATGCATCGGTGCACACTCGAAAAATTCGGTGTGCGTATTATTACACATATGAACTGATGCATAATTTTATGCATTTTATTATGCACCACGTTGATAGTCTAAATCTGTGTGAAATACGATTGACTCTGATTAGCTGACGGTCGCGTGGGTGCCCGATTGCTCTAACTCGATAGCATTGTAAAGTAGGCCTGCGTCATGATGCCACTTAAAAATCTGTGGAGGTTAGTAAGCAAGCCAAGGAGGGTTGACGGCCTATGCTGCATGTCTTCATTTTTGGGGACAGCCCCCCTCCTCGTCCTCCTGCTTTGCATTTCAAGGAGAGACACCAGAGGGATTATTTCAATAACAATGAGGCGGGTGTGTTAAATTGAAGGCGGGGCTCTAGGCTGCGACCTCTGGTGCTTGTTGGCATTGTCTTATCTGCGGTCACAGATCTTCTGGAGGATTTGGTCTCAAAGGGTGGTGAATAACCAAACAACAAGTTGAGGATGTGCGATGTCATCGTTTGATTTTAATCCTTTTGCAGAGGCAGACACATGGATTCTTGAGTGCTGAGAATGGCCGACCCGGAGGACATCGTTGGGTCATCGGACGATCCGTATGGAGACCTGGAGCGCTACATTGAGCAGGTTCATGTAAGTGTTTACAATATATTGCCAGCCCACTTTCTTCCTAATTCTTAAAAACCGACATGAATATTTTGATATTAAAATACATGCGTCAAACTACATTCTTAATGAAATCACGGTTGGTACGCCATCTGGTGTCCTGATGAGACAAAGTGAAGGAGTCGAGTTTCTCCTGGTGCAAAAGCCCAGCTGGCTGGCTGGACTTGTGGTGCTTCCCTCTGGGGGTACACCAACACACACTTATGCAGACATACGTGTGGGTGACCCACATATGGCCAAAACCAGGCTCATTCATCAAGGAAGCAAGCAGCACCCAAGAAGTGTCCATCTTTTCCCAGTCCCAAGTGTGGTCTCTCGGTGGTCTTCGGGTGAGTTGGTACAACCAGTGACAATCGGAGGTGACAGGTGTCCGACCCAGTCCTATCGCTCCTTATATGGACCTATACGCATCAGGTATGCGATCGGACCTGACCAATTAGGACGATTCCAGATGCATATCAGGAAGGTAATATATCTGCGCGTTACATAAGTGCGTGTTTTGTTCCATGTAGGCGGAATGACGAAATGAATGGAAAACTGCAGGCGGATTTATCGGCAGGATGAAAGTCGTTCCAAAGTGTTGATGGCGGCTTCTTTTGTAGCTACTCAGCTTTTCAGGAGGACTGTCTTCTCTCAGACATGTCACTACTAAATCACTGCGACTGGAAGCAGCCCTGGCTCATTAGGTAGCTCTTGAGGATCCCCGCAAAACTGATCCTGATTAAGGCTGCCCTTGGCCAGAATGGGCAACCTTCACGCTGAGGAAGACATAATAAAGACAACAGTGTTGGCCCCGAGGTTTTGGGTGAGGCGCATCCAATATTTCGCGATATACCAGAGTTCACCACCAAAAAAAGTAAGACACGTGGTAGGAATCTCCTCCCTTTGGTTCTTAAGCAGGTGGAGGAATGTGATGCTGGCAGGGGTTGGAATAAACACGAGGAACTTGGCTTGCACGTGTGGAAAAGAATATTGATTGAGTAGGCTTCAAGGCCTGACTTGTTGTTAAATAGGCTTGTTCTCCTCAACATATAGGAGGAGATCGGGCGTGTGTTCGACGAATTGGAAGGGACCCTCAAAAGGCAGAAGAATGGTCATGCAACAGGAGCTATTCTGAACCCGACGCAAAAACGCAAGCCCAAGAAAGTCATCACCAAGGAGGTCATCAAGGATGAGGTCACCACCGGTTGGTCCGACAACCTTCTGGCTGAGTTCACCAGCATTGTCGACAGCCAGCTGAAGGAGTTGCAAGGAGATGTCAGCAGCGACACAGGACCTTCTCATAGGCAAAGGTCCCACTCTTTGGGTGCCGTCGCTAGTCCATGGGCAATCGAGCAGCTTCTGGCCCTTGAGCAAGTCGGGCCCGTGGCCAATGGAACACCAGGGGCGGACACCCAGAAATGCACGGATCTGAAGCAGCTGGAAGCCGGATTGCAGGCTGCCAAAGGTAATATTTTGGGCACATTCCAATGTTCATTGTTGGCAAATAATGTCTATATTTCTGTTCAGATCTGACTGTAGTTAATGGCTATTACAGGTGAACCACAGTGCAACGGCCATCCTGCAGTCAACGGAATGGGCAACGTCTGTACGTCTGCAAGAAGCTACAAGGTGACCCACGAGTTGGACCGAGATGGGGTCAGACTGACCGCTTTCAGACGTCGGGACAGTGCTGAAGAGCTGGACAGTTTCCACGCTAGGTCATCCCATTCTTTTCCAAGAGCGGCGGGCCAGCGGTACAGAGCACAACGACGTCAGCATGGAGAGGTCATCTACTTCACCCCGATGGTTGGCAGGGCAGGTCACAACCGGGTGGTTCAGTGCTACCTGCCGCCACCACCGCCGTCGGAAGCTTCGGAAACATCAGTGGCGTCTTCATCCAGTTCGGCCTACCTGGACGCCACGCGGTTCTTGGGCACTGACAGTTTGTTGGGACTGGACGGAAAGTGCACAGTGGACGGACCTAGAAACTCGCATTTGGTAAGTAGCGGCTTCCTCATTAGGCAAACATGCCGAAGAATGATGACCTCAAACGAGGCGCGAATTACCACCGCTCTGTTATCATTGTTTCCGGCTCATAATTTGGACACTCGTTAATGCAAGAATGCTAACTTGTGAAAGTTTTGTGTGGCGCTGCTTCCTGTTTACTTTCGCGATATGGCGGATTAGTGACGTTTATAGCGCTGTATTTCTTTGTGTGAACTCCGCTGTGTAAAGTATGTCGCACTAATTTTTCACTTATTTTTAGTCGCATAAGTAACGGTTGGCAACATACTAATTATTTAATGAGTGATTAGATCCAGTAGTCCGCTCTGGCTTCTGATTGAATTATTGGCATCAAGTTTTCATTGGGTGTTTCCTCAATATGTCAATGGGGTCAAAATGTTGAAAAGTATCAGTGACGTACTACCTTGTAACATTTTGACTAACGGAAATGCGAGTTCAAATTTTTTTATTCCCATGCTAAATATGGACTGCGAAACATGTCTTGCATGACAGATGGACTTCTTTATGGCCAGTTAGCGATGGATGAAACAGCTGAGGGGGCAGTCGAGCCACGTAATCCCACAAAAAAACACAACCCATCTCAACAGCTCTAATTACAACGGAACATTTGTACAGCTGCTCAGAAAGTGAAACAATTTCTGCGCAGTGTTCCATTTGAAATGAGCGATTTTTAAGCTGTTTTTTTATAGCTTACTTTTAGAGGTTGTCAAAATATTAGGTGCTAATAATTATTATGTTGCGTGTTTTTATGGGCAGAATGAGGAGTTGGCTGGAAGGGAGGTTGAATCTCGAACGTCGCAGACATCGGACGACGACGTGTGGCTGTCCGGTGTGTCGGTGATTGATGCGACGACGCAGACTAGTCCGACATGCAGCGTGTCGCCAAGTTCCAGCTTCACATGGGTATCGTCTGAATGCGGTTGCGATGGATCAGTTCGAACGACGTCGTTGTCGTTACGGAACAGCCAGGAGCGGCTCTCGTCGTCGTCTTCCTCCTGCAAGTCCGCCTTTACTGACATGTCTGATCCAGTCGACGACCAGCGACGTCCCAGAAGCGCCAGCAGCATCTCCTTGTCCGAATCTCTAGAGAACGCGGATGACCTCGGGGCAGAATCAGGGATCGGGACGGGGTCACCCACAAGTTTGCCCAAGAGGAACATAAACGCTCAAGGTAAAAAAGAAAAGAGTATATGATCTGTTGCAACCGATCTAACGCAGTAGGGTTTGGCTGGTTACATAGGTTATTTTGGCAACCCAGTTGGCAGAGATTGTGTCCAAGCGGAATAATAATAATTTGGCGTGCATGGTGCATTTGGAAATGGTAGCGGTGACGTTTTCGAGGTTTTTATGCCCACGGACTTGGTAACACAATTGAGTCACAGCTGTTGGTTGCTGTGGAGTTAAGCAAAGGCCATTGCGTTGATTATTATTTGGCATAGGACGACATTCATACTAGTATGTCAGGGCCATAATATTGCCGTCTGTAACGAATGTCCTGGACGAAATAATTGTACTGTATGCATAACAAAAAATGTGGACTTCATAATAATCAGATTTCTAATAAAATTTATCGCTCCCATAATAGATAAGTGTGTAGTCCAACATTGTACAAGTATATGAGCCAGCAGATAAGATATACGCCCGTTGTTTGCGATGCAGTACCGGTCACGAAAGTAGCGATACCGTCATTCGCACCTGTTCAATTTTTATGCCTCAGGGTCGGCCCTTACTCCCGGTTACTTTTACAGCTTCCTGCAATTAGCGCATCCTCATATTGCTTTCACCCCCCCCCCC
>JYFJ02004820.1:0-29276 GCA_000934665.2 Catajapyx aquilonaris | reverse complement strand
TGGTAAGGCCTCTTTGGCTAGTTACACCAGAAAATTCTATTTAAAAGTCAGAAGGAGCGATTAGGCAAAAATCGCTAAAGAGCGTATCTCAGTAATGCGGCGGCCAAACATAATGATTCCTATACTTAAATCGATCCTCTGGTGGCTAGGAAGGCAGTCATATACGTCGGGGCACTGAGTTCAGATACACCCTGTATATGGTGGGGCCAATATTTTATGACCCCAGATGGAACACCCTGCACTTTCAGGCTGTCGATTGAGCCATCGAATGACACGACACGACCCATGGGAATATGAAGTTTGGAAGATAAGTCGTCGTTTGGGGAAGGCTGAACATGGTCACGTTTCTCTCTCTTCTTCTTCTTCGATATGCCCACGGTTCAGGAGGAGAAAAAAAAGATGGGAAAGGGGGGTATGAGAGGCGTCTCCAGAATTTCAATCATTTTTACTGCCCCAAAGGAGCACAAATCCGGGGTATAGCCATCCGCATTTCCTAACCTGCAGGGCATGTGCTGGAACGCTGAAGATCATGGCTTCATTGAAGATTGGACTCTTCTCACCCTTTTTCGTCGAGCTCTTCTTCTTGCTCACCTTCTTCCCATTCTGGACCAGGTACACCTGGAAAGCAAGATGTGTCAATTGAAATTGTCATATACCCAAAATTGACACCACACGACCTAATAAATAGGCAGAGTAACAAAGTATGTAGAATCACCATTTTTACCTATAATAACACACTGAATGCGTAAGGTGAGATACGGCAAGTTAAATGCGTCACGCAACTGCGTAAGTTATGCCAGCTCCACCGTACATCATAATTTGTAAGCCCACGCTACGCGAAATATTAATGGCCAGCAAGGTGGTCGTTATAAGGATTAAAGTGGGGCTCAAGCCATGCAATTTTAGGGGACTGTCTAGAAGGCATTACAGCACATTACTGGAGTGCGGGGAATTGCGTAATATCTATGGACTCGTACTACAATGAGGAACTGTGACACATGCTATTTATATTTCGATTATTTATTGCCAAAACTGGGTCTGGGCCCGCGACTGTCCACATAGTACCACACTCTTCTCATAGATGGCGCATCCTCCCTCTCTGCTCAGTGCTGCCACTATCAGTGTCCTGCGAGTGGAAGTGCACGACTAACCTTGACAAAGGGATCTCCAGTCTCCCTGTGGTGTGCGAATCTCAGGTTCCTCGCCTTGACCACCACGACTGTAAGTCTCTCGGCCGTCGGAAGGTAGCTCAAGGAGAACATGATCTCTCCCAGCTCTCCTCCTCTCTGTGGGAAGTGACAGACACACCACCATCCATTATTGATACCACCAACAACTGGGCCTCCTCTTCTTTCTTTGCTACACACAAACCCGGTCCCCCCCTCCAACATGCCTGAGCTTTCACATGTCAGCAGCCTTGAAGGGAATTTGACGGCAGCTCGTGACCAGCATGAGTCCATGGGAAGAATCACAAGTAGCCAGAATATTTATACACTCCAAGTGTAAGGAATTCTTGGCATGTGCTGACCCTTCCCACCTCTTTGCAGGTACACCAGCCAATGTATTAACCCAGATAAGTCTGGATTTCTATATCGGGACGCTACAGCCATTAAATGTGATTTTCGAAGATTAAGATTATTGTTCTACGTAAAAGCAAACGCAAATTAAATTTTCGACGGTGGCAAAAAGGAAATTTTGATGCTCTTTTAATGGCGTTATGGCGACAAAATGAGCTTCTCTGTGAACATTTGCTGACGGGCTTACACGAGAAAAATAATCAGGTTGGAAGCCAGCCGAACGTTAAACCCGATCTTAAACGGGGAGCCGCATTTTCTGCACGAGTTTTTTTTTCAAACCTGGTTTAGCACAAATAATATCTATAGGGTTCACCTGGAAAGGTCAAAATGTCAGAAGGAGTCATTGGGTGTTAATAGGAAAATGGGAAGGTTTAATCATCCGGATGTTTTTAACCCTGAACTAGTCCCCCGGATTCAGAGAGCATCGTCTCTAATTTAGCGGATATTTGTAAGTGGATGGGCGTTTCATTAGGCGAAAGCTGATTAGATTTACTGTTGGGGCCAGACCGAATATGGGCGCACAAATATAATTAATCATAGAAGGATGTTTACCGAATGCAACCGGCAGCAGCTAGTGATGGTGGGAAACGTAATGGGAACTGTTGACTAAGCGCGCGGTTGCGAGAGTGATTAAAACGGACAAGTTCCAATCAGCTGCTGTCTACTGTTTCCCTAACTAGTTACGGGAATACCTGCTCATTCTCAAGTTCATCACACTGTAAGCAGAAATGACGTACAGCCATTTTGTTGTCATTAAATAAATAAATTAACAAATAAAAATTCAAAGTATTGTCCAAATATCTTTCAAATTACAATATTTTCATTATTATTTTCATCATAATTTAGCATATAAGGATTTTTGTGTTTCTCGTTCAACAGACCAATAATTATTAATATTTCCTTTATTTTGAGCATAAACTGAAACCAAATATTTAAAAAATTAACAATTGAATCAACCAAAGAAGGAATTTCAACAGCCACTCAATTGAGAATAAATTAATTCATAAAATACTTACTTTGTAACACTGAATATTTGAACATACCTTACACAAGAGCAGGTTGTTACCGCAGTAATTTGGAATCACATATTTGCACACACTATTCAAAGCCATGACCTCCGTAATGAGTGGTACTCGCGACCTTTTTAATTGGCCGGAATGGTTAACGAGCCTTCCTGATGAAAATATGCAGCCAAATCCACTCTCTTCATATTGACATACAAAAAAAACTAGGTATTTCACAAAAAATTAATATCGGAGTTAAAAAATATGGTTTGCTGATTAAAAGAGAATTATCAGCAGAATAATCCAAAGCATTTCGAATTGGAAAAGCTTAACTAAATTTCTGTACGAATCCCCTTTGAGGCCCAGTGTATACTTGGTCTATGCATTTTCCAAGGGAATGTCAGATAAAATGTAGGCTGGTTGATGGTGAAGGCATCAGCCAGCCGATATTGATTAGAGAGAAGGGTTGGTCCGGATGTTGAAACTCACACTGTAGTGCCCTTGGGTTGGTTTCTAACTGTGCAGCGAAACAAAAGCTCCAGCTCTCAAATGTAATTTGACGCCCTTAGGAAACGTCTTCATCGTCAGAATGAAACAAAGAAAAAAGTATATTTGCTGCCAAATCAAGCTTGAATCCAGTCACGTTCTGTGTTTGTCTTCTCATTTCATGCCAAAAATATACTGCAGGTGAATTATTATTGGACTGTTTGTTCGTATTACAACGTAATTGAAACGTATGACATGCGGTTCGCCATAAAGAACATTACGATTTCAATTTGAATCCAATCAGCTGATAATTGGTTTTAACAATTGGTAGTTGATTACTTGCTTTAGTGGGGATGTGACTTTTAAATACATCAATGTCTGGTGTCGTAACTTTTACATTATTCGGGTACGGGTTATCAAATTCGTGTACCGTACAATTTTTACGAGTACGCGAAATGAGATTCAAACGCTGCTATAGTCGTAAGGAAAAGGGATCCGTTGCAGTAAAACTAGGATATTACACTCAATAAAAAACTCGTAGCCATCAATAAGTGTCTGATGGACTTCTACTCTGAAGCCTTACGACCTCCCATTACACTGTGAAGTAATTATGATCAAGATTCACTTTTGATACTTTTTTTTTTTTGCTTTTTATGGTTGTTAAACTGAAGGCTTCTGACCTTTTGAATCCGATAGTATCTGCTGCGTCAATAAACGTTCAAACTTGGGTCTTTCTTTCTACACTATCTACAGGGTGTTTCATGATGATTAATCGTATTGTTAGGGTAAGTTCATCGTACCCAAGTCGCTATTAGACACCCTGTACATTGAGTAGCAGAAGGTTACTCGCCTGTCCCGTGTCGGTGAGAGTGAGCCATGTGGTTGCCGGCTGTCTGACGTTGACGTCGCACATCTTGATCTCCGCTTCTCCGATCAATGTATTGGAGAACTTGTCGCTGGCATACACGTAGAATACTAGTGATCTCTTCGAGAACTCGTTCGGCTCCAGTGCGAACAGAAACTTTTCTTTGTACACTGGGTTGTTTGCCTTTTTGTACACCTGAAATTTAATCATGCGGGCTTTAGAGAAAAATATTATTCAGCCGAACACAGATCAAAGTACCGGAAATTGAACTCACCCTGGTCTGCATGTTGGTGGTCTTGTCAGGCAGCAGATAGACTCTGACGTACGTGTCTATGATGACCTCTGGGTCTGGACCAACCAAGTCCTTGCCTTCCAACACGCTGACGACCAAATCCGCCGCTTCGCTGGGGAGGAAAATGAGGCCGCCATTTGTATGTAACCTTCCCCGACAAGTCCATACACCACAAAACCCTCCACATTGACCCGCCAAGACCTTAGCAAAGTCCACTCTCCAAAAAAACTTGCCAGTAAATGAACCGCCACTCTTGATGAATGAGGGACCAGAAATTGGCCATAAAGCACTTAAAACCAGAGGTTTGAAAAATCGAGCCGTGAACATGCATGGCACTCAGGCACAGATGATATCTCGGACACAGTATAAGCCAATTGCATGATTTTATTATACACAAGTACTATAGGGTTCAAATACTTTTGGCCACTTTATCCTCGTCATGAAGCAACCCTTCAGACACACACACACACCTCCTTAACGTGGGGTCTGTGCGAAGGGTTGCTTCAAGACCAGGATAAAGAGGCCAAAAGTATTTGAACCCGATAGTACAGTACACAAGGTGGTGAACTGCCCAATATCTAGGAAAGAATTTCCATTGATATACTTTTAAAAACTCGCTCCACGCGCTTTTTTTTCTAGGCCTGCGGCCTGTGGTGGTGGAAGACATATTGTTAATTGTCGTCCCGAAGGACATCATACAATGCACTTCTGGAACCTCCCACTGTTCAAGTTTCAATGGAAGTGACCTCAACAATATAAGTAAACAGAGCTGTGACACTGTTGACTCAGATTGTTGTGTGAAGGATCCAATCGGAAGTGTCGCGGTAACAACATGCGGCGGACCAATCAGAAGGCTGATACAAACAACGAACGATTTTTCGCACAGCCTGTTTCCTTGGTAATCTGTAACATCCGGTACCAATGGGACAAACCGACAAACTTTCCCCTTTATATGTAAGATTTCAATTAATTAATTAATTATACTGTTTAATTACTGGTTTTTGCCAGCAACCGGGCCACAAAGTTAGAAAAATGAGCTTATCCTGGCAGTTCGACAACCTGTTAAGCATGGAAGGCGCATGTGTAGCTCTGAATAGTCAGGATATGGCCACAATTTTTCTTAAATTATTTTTGCTGGCAACAATATTACAAGTGGGCCGGATCTAGACCGGGTTTGTCTCCGGGAGTCACGAAGCAATTCAATTTAGTCACAGTGCGACCATGTTGGATGAGATTCATTAGGATGAGACTAGCAGGGGAAGAATAGAAGCGATCTAGGGCAATCCGGAGGAGAACGAATTCCTCAGGGGAAATACGTCTTTCGAGTCAAAAGTAGTTTACAGGCTGGGGAGGTAGGCGGGAGGGAGAGAAGGAGGGAGAGGGGGAGACAAAAAAAGAAAGAAAATTCGTCTCTGAGCAAAAGAGATTGGTTTTGGGTCGGTGAGGCTTCGTAATTTGACTTTATCTGACCAGAAACGCGGAAGACCGATATAAATGCTAGACACCGGAGTCCGATTCAGAAATGGATTTTTTTTTGGAGCAGTTATGCCAAACTGGTCAAGTTGTAAGGATTGAAATTATTGAACGCATGAAATCCTACAAAAACTGTCGGAAAGTCCTGGAAATAATTCTCGATTTTACGCGCTACAGCTATTGTATTATCGTGACAGTGTTGCATATAGCCCTGATCTTACAGTTTGTTTTAGTCAATGTATGTTCGTAATTAAATAACATAATTATTATAAAAGCTATAAAAAATTTCATTACCCCATTAGGATTTACCATATCCTTTAGGGGGTGGATTACCACCATCGGAAATTGGAGCCGTATAAGAAGATCTTAATTAATTACTCCAGGGTAGGTGGGAGGGGAAGTGCAAAGTGCAAGTGCAATGTCTCTAACGGTCATTTTGTGAGCTCCCCCGGGTGGCTTAATCTGTCGGAAATTGCCACCCGAAATGAAGCCAGAGATGGCCCAACTCTGCACGGATAGGTGGGAACCCCAGGTGGAGATCGAACCCGGGACCTTAATATCCGTGGGCACGTGCGTTACCGCAGCGCCACTACACCTCCCCATAAAAGCTATGAAATGTCTAACCAGCAACTTTCAACCTTCCAAACAGTGTGAATGGGTGCGCTTATTCAACTATTCACCATGATAATGTGAGAGTAAGTGAGCGTCTAATATAGTCATGGTACTAAAGAGTCATTACTTCAGAGCATTCTATTTACATGTAAATTAGGATGAAAGTGCTCTGAAGTTTTACCATTTCGTCCCCTGTTTTTCAATCTACAAGCTACAAGATGAAAACCCGAAATTTTCGAGCCGATTTTAATAATTCGGTGCCTATACTACTATAATGCGGAAGGGGCAGCGATTTCTTGCAGATTTATTTGGCATGTGGCAATGGCATGCGTTTGATGGAATGCACGTTAGCAATGGTAAATAAAAGATGTGGAAAGGGAGACGGTCCGGTCCTCTTTTTTTTGGTAAAAAAAGCCATTTCTGGTCGTATAATCAGGCCATTTCTGTTTAATATATATGAGGTGAGAAACGTGCGAATTCGGTTCTCAATCTCGACGAAAAATGTTTGTCCGGCTCGTGACCTGCAACATTACAGAGCTGAGTTATTACTGTGTGAGGTCATGATAAGCCTCACTTGAGAATATGGTTATTGACCACCATGTTACATTATTTACGCCCCGCCGCACTTCATGATCTCATTTCGTTTTATATGCAGTAATTGAAGCGTCGCACACCAGACGCCCCTCGGGTTTGGTCGTCGATTTTTGTGTGTGTGGAGGGTTTGACAAGTGTGCTCGTGTCCGCAATGTTGACCTTGCCTGACCCTAATTGACTGATGGGAAATTCACATGTGTGTGATAAAAAAATGGAGCTAATTACACACTCTGATCCTTTAATGCCACCTTCTATATTAGACTTTTTCTTCAAAAAAGCGCCATAGAACGGCTCTTGTCTGTCTGTCTGTCCGTGGACAGGTATCAGGACCTAAACAGAAAGAGATAGCAACAAACGGTTTCCGGATTCGGATTCAGCAGACCGTAAATAGGTTTCGTGGCCAACTTCCGGTTTTCTGAAAGTGACAATGTCATTGTTGTCCTATTATAATCGTATTGTTTCGCATCGGTCGCAAATCTCTAACAATTTTAACAAAGTTGTCAGCCTCATTTCCGACTGCCCAATGAGAAAAAAAGTCTACTCGAATCACGCTCTTGTCAATCTTATTTCTTCCTACCTGTCATACTCGAGTCCAACGCAGAGATGTCCGGTGATATGCTGCTGCGAAAAGTCTTCGAGGTCAGCCAGCACGACTGAGGTGTCCGAACTGACAGAGTCGCATGACATGGCCCGGTGCAGGGTCGGGGGCAGGTGGTCAGGGCTGCCCAGGTCACCCACTTCCACACTCTCCACTGACCATTGGGACTGGACTGGAGGAGGTCTCTGCTGAGGGGCAAAGGTCAGCAGGAGTGGAGGATGCTGGATCACTGGGTGGATCACGGGCGGGGGCGGGGGCAGTAAAGGTACCTGGGGCTGGGGCTGGGGCTGGGGCTGGGGCTGGGGCTGGGGCTGGGGCTGGACCGCGGGCAAGAAGGGGTTGGTCGGGTGTGTGGGCTGCGGAGGTGGGTTGAATGGTCCGGATGTGAAGGCCGCGATTGGGGCAGGGGCGGACATGGGGGCCACAGGGGCCGCCACTGGTGGAAGAGCAGGGGCAGGGGCAGGGGCAACGGGCATGGGAGGAGGAGCAGGGGCAAGTCGAAGCGGCTGGGGCGGAAACTCTTCCCCTGATGCAGCCTCAGGTTGCGGGGGTGGAGGACATGGAGCCACTACAGGGGCAGCAGGGATCGAGGTCAGTCCGAACCCTGACCCTCCTAGGTTCACCGTGGTCTCGTTCAACACCCGGAAGTCTCGATCCACCGGATCCAGGTGCTTGAAGCTACCTGTCCGGGTCGACAGATGAATATCCGAGTCTGATGACACCTGTAAAACACCAGCGTAATAATACTACCATATTCCCTACATTGATGTCGCATCACCCTCTATGTACACTACTGCCACTCTCCGGCCGTGCGAGGTACTACGTGGACAACCAGAGGCACAGACGCCAATTCTGATTATTACACATCTGCGTGCGAGGATCCATTCACGGTCATGTGGCCGCCTTTTGCGTGCTACAAACTGCCGAATATAGTGCATAATAGGCCGCACGGATACATAATACCCGGCATTACTGTAACATGCTTCTCCCNTTGCCTGCTGCGTCCGCCTAATTGAAAAGCCCCCCCCCCCCCCTTCCCGTTTGGATTTAAATTACGGACGATGCAAAGTGAACAACTTTGCAGTGTACGTGCAGTTATCGCAATTACGAAGCGATCCTTCACGCTGAATACTAACGCCGCTTTTAATTGACACCGGAGTCTATTGTGAGGTGTCGTTGATCATTAAGGACGTTGAATCTGTGCTGGAGTATTTAATTGCGAAGCTGCAATATTTCGGTGGCGGCGTAAAGACACTGCATCATTTACTATAGGGTTATTACAAGTAAAGAAGCGTCAAACCGGAGCTGCATTAGCGCAAACCGCAAAATATATTGCCAACCCGCCAAACCGCCGTACCAGAGCTCCGGAAATGGCATATTTAAAGTGAAAGCCTTTTGATGAGGGCCGCAAGCTGTGCACTAATGTTGAATCGTAATAATTACAAGCTTCCGACTAAACGTGCGACTATAGAAACAAATATCTCAGACGAAAAGGAAATATGGCATGAATTTTTGAAATCGGCTCCTGCTGATGCAAATGGATTTTTTTTTTCCGCTTCATAATCCCTGGAGGATGATTCGTTGTGCCGAGATATTTCATGCGCAAGATCGTTAACTCCAGGTTGTCCATGTATGAAATTACCTGTGCGCAACTATTTCCGGATGGATTATAATCGCGAAACTATGGGCAAGAGTTGGCTTATATAGTGATGAAGTTCTTGTATCACGCGCGTTATTAATATAAACGACGGAAATGACAAAAGTGCACGCTACCTTTTGAACATACCTTCCTAACAGTTCTGACTTTATGATGAGGGCATGCACCTGAATTATTTGTCTGACTTTAACCTATAAAGATTCTGACGTTAAAATTTTTTCTCTGTCAGTTGCTGAATGTGGATCATACAGTGCAAAGTATGGCCTGTAATTATGTAAATATCGTGCAGATTTTTTTCAAAAAAAAAGATTAATTGCCCTCCTTAATTAAAGAACGATGATATGAGCGTTTTGTAATGCGATCCAGATCGTTTCCATGCATGTAACTCAAGTGAGGCTCTTTTCAACAGTGTACCCACGTAATGGGTCAATTAGTGCATGTTTACACTCTAGGTATCTAGGAGAAATCTAATCCGTAATTATGCAAAAATCGGCAGCAAATTACTCGAAGTAGCCCAGAGCTGGTCAACAATAATTCGGCAAATGGAAATCAAAATGTGAAAATTGCAAAATTAAAATTAAAATCGCAATGTATGAGAATATTTTCACCAAAGTGTTTAAATGTTAGGTTAAGAAACAACTGCATTATTTTGATGGGTACTAACCAGATATCCATTGGCGTTGTAGTGTCCTTTACCACGAGTCAATCCAACCTTTTCCTCTTTGCTGGAAGAAAGCCAGGCCACGACCCAGTGCCATAGGCCCAGGTAGCGACAGACGGCCAGGAAGATCAAGGCCACGATGACCACCACACCCACCAGGGTGACCAGCACCTTAGCGGCAGTCATCTCGCCTTGAAGAAAAAAGAGGGTCAGAAATCAAAGTTCCAGCTGGACGCAACAGGCTTCATCAAGGAAGCTGGAAGGTGAGGAGGGGGTCTGGAGTAACAGGAAATGGAATTTCTTGGTGAAAAGGATGGAGACGATTTATAGGAAGCGGCGTCGACTGAATTTCGGAGACCTTCCATTAGGAAGAGTGGATGGTTGGGATGGGTGGAGTGGAGGAGGTTGAATGAATTAAATTGGAGGGGTGTGGGCTTTCTCCTGGGAGTGTGCCTTTTAGCAGGCGAACTTGTCCTGGAAGATATGCAACCAATATGGTCCACCATGTTGTCAACTAGCATGGGAAAAGTGATTTCGATCCTATTCTTTAAGTTCTAAAATTTGGCAACACTGCCCAGATGGCGCGCATCCTCCCTCTCTGTACAGTACTGCCACTCCACGGTTACGATGGTAACTACATGCACGTTGGTGATAAGTCAGTGTATAGGTACAAAGTTGCTCCTAGCCAATTTTGGAGCCAGACATTTTTCAATAATTTTTCTAGCCAACACAAAAAATCGTGTGGATTGCAACGAGTTGCAATATTTGCTGAGCTGGCGACAGGCGTACATCCATCCACATACACCATTCCAAATTACCCCCACCTCGCATTCGTAATCCGCGCATTGTTTCAATGTCGGGCTTAAATCCGAGAGACAAAGCGGGGTTCTCTGCCAGGGGTTGGGGGGAGGAGGGAAAAGAGCATGGGGGCTAGCTGAGCTTCCCAGAGAGTTTTAGGGAGTTGGGTCGATAATGTAGCACACCTTTCATCTAAGGTCTGCCCGTGACTTTGATCTCGCCGATAACTTTGCTCAGGGCACCTCCCCCCTCCTTCACAACTACTTAGATCCTTTGGGGGCATCTACCTTTTCTCTCGACATCCTTTTTTCCGAGTGAAATTTTTTTCAAAAGAAAAGAAAAAAATGGGGGGNTGGGGGGGGGGGGGGGCAATTCTTTTTGCTCAAAGTGAATTCCCTGGAGGTGGAACATTTTTATACAAAGAAGTGCAGCACGTGGCTTATTATAGGAACGTAAAAGGTCGTGTCAGACTGGAAAGAATATCTGGTTTTAAAATTCATGAATCATATCAGGTGCTATTCATGTTTGCTTTTCACAAACTCATTAGTGTCGAGGGCTAATTAGAGGATTTTAAAATGTATCCGAATTAGTGAATGTGGACGGATAAACAGCACTGACACAAAGCAGCTTGTTTGTGTACATATATGCAGAAAAATAAGTAGTTACTATATGTCCAGTCAATATTATGTAATGTATGCTTCTCCAATATATTTATTAGTAGAGTAACGATTGATTGATGGTCAGATATCCGGAACGTTCAGGTTATAAACTATAGGCGCATGCATTGTAAGACTGTAAGGCTTGGTCATACATTCTTAAGTAAGAGGCAATGAATGTTTTTCTTTCCTGACTTTAATGGCATATTTATGCGTCTCACGTTATTCCATAAACATTGTTCATCCAATTTGGAATATTTATTTCGCGGTGTATTTTGCCATGAAATGTACTGCACATATACTATACGCTTTCATCTTCTCCGATTGGCCTGTTTTAATGTTGCATTGCCGTAATTATTGTTTAATGTATCGTAGGTTGCAGTACTGTAGTGCTAAGGTGAATGAATCCTTGCGACTTTACGTACTTTCCAAGTCAAGGAAATTTTTAAATATGAACAGTCTGATATAATCAACAAAATTACGACCGGTTACTGCTGGAGCTATTGCTTGTACTAAAACATGCATTTAACAAGCTATAGAATAGTCAACTTGGTCCATTGCACTTTGCTAATTGACCTCTCCTGCATCAGATTGGAAATTTCATCCTCGTTATCTCGACGTTAACTTGGACTCCAAAGGGAGTAACCGACAATGTAAGACCTCAGCATGAAAAGTGAGACAATCCGAACTGCCTCAAATGTCTCGTTATCGGGGAAAAGTTAGTTCTGGCTGAGGACCTTCGTAACGTACTTTACTCCATGGCAACTGTATTATCGCCTTACATCCCACAAGAAGGAGCTGCTTTGAAGGATGTTACATGGAGGGTGGGATTAAATTCTCAGCATCAGGTGTATAGCAGGACGTGAGCTATACTTCACATGAGAGGTAAAGTGCACATTAGCATTTTACAAGCAATCCTTATACAGTATATATAACATGCGAGTCTGCGTCACAAGCTACTTTACGCAGTGAGTTGTATGCTAATATTAAATGGCAGATAGCGAATCGATAATTTAAAAAAATTAAAATTAGTTTGTAATATGGCCCAACAGGATGTAACGTGCATGTATAATTTTGAATGTAGTTCAAACAATGCCTCGTTTTGATTTTGGGTTAATGTAATCGCGACCGTAAATTGTTCAGACACATGCTGCATAACCCAGATTATGCGGTTCAGCTGCAATTTTATTTCAGGTTATGGTGTGAATGAACTCAAAATCTGCGGAAGATTGATTAATATTCTCCTGTCATGATCCACACACCTATAATTTAAACATACTAGTGATTAAACAATAAAACTCAAATTTTCTGGGATGGAAACATGCTTTTAAACACTTAAAACCTGGCGTGTATTATTTTATGCACTATTGACCACCTAAAACTGTGATAGGTGAATAATATTTCATTTTATTAATTTTTCCATATCTCGTATATAACTTCTGCAATGAGCGCATTTTAAAATTAGCACTCTATGTGAATTTAATAATGAACACACAGTTATGTGAATCAAAAAATGCATTAAGATGAATAAATGGAAATATTATGCACCTGTCACAGGTTTAAGCTGGGAATTGAATAAAATTATGCACTCCAGGTTTTCAGAAGTAATTGGAGATAAAAAAATAATATTTTCTCCCATGAATTTAGTTCAATATGTGAATCTGGGCACTGCATTGCATTATAAAATCCATCGACAATAAGGGCTTGAACACTGTAACACCCATATGGAGCACAGACAGACGTGTCCTCGAATCGAAAAAGATTTGAATATTGACTAGAACCTGTCATCTCCAATGGCAGATTGGCGCAGCATCCGAGAGACTCCGACCAACCCTCAAAAAAAAAAAAGAGGGGGAAAAAATCTATTTTGACCCCGATTTCTGGCCAACCTCCGTCGCGTCCGGCAGACGTTGGAGGAAGCAATATTTACGCCTCCCACTTCCGGCCCCGGATATTGAAGATCTTGTTATCCTACCTATATACATGGCCCAGATATAGTCCCAGAGGTTCCTCTCTTGAGGGCCCTTCATATAACAGCAGGGGGGTACTTCCATAGGAAGGGAAGTGGAGGCAAGCAATTTGCGAAAGCCTATATAACTGCTAAAAATAATTCGCCTGGACCTGAATCGATGGTCGCAGTTGGGCAAAAATGATTCTGACATGTTATTGTAACCCGATTCGCAATTTGTGGTATTTCTGGCATCTTTCTAGACCTCAATTATTGCTTCAGAAGATTGGTTGCTACAGCATATAGGGCTGCCTTCTCTAGGATCAATCACGAAAGAGATTGCATATTATTGCAATAGTTCGAAGTTTTTCCACTAAGCGGTTTATTATTTAGCAATAATTGTTTAATAATAAACAGCTTCGTATGCTATAATTAATAAATAATGTAATAAAAGACAATGACATTTACAGCTAATATCTTATTGATAACTCCCAAGAGTAATAATTACTTTTGGAAGTTATCAAGATCTGTAAATGCAATTGTCTTATTAATATGAGTAATATTGTGCCTATATTTTAATTATTTGACTTGGGTCTACCTCTTGACTATGGAAATGTTGGATTTTGTCTGTAATACATATATTATGCTGAATAATCGTCGATCTGGACTAGAAATTGTAATGAATTTATATGTTGAATTAATCTGTTACAGCACCTAATAGTAAGAGGTAATATTTCAATCCTTAGCAGTAACTGATTAACAGTAATCAGCTTACTGCATGATATTTCTAGCCATTGGCAGCATGTTCCAGTAACAAACTGGGATTAACACGTTTCATACTCTCTCAGTTATTACTGTATGAAAATTAGTGGTAATTAGCCTACTCGTAATTATTATCCTATATCAAAGACACAGCCTACAACACTTCCATCGCCTTGACAACTTCCTATCAGATCTCGATTTGAATCAAAAATTTTCACATCAACATCTTCTGCACTAAGACATAACCACAACCTACCGCAATCCAGAAGGAAAGGGGGGGGGGGGGGGAGATGGTGCATTGTGCCATGCGACATTTACAGTTCATCGATCCTGAGGACCTTCACACCGCCGGGCAAGCTGCCAAAAAAATCCTACCAAATATACATATTTTTTAAATCCCCAAAAATATTTGAGACACTTACCGGCTTCTGAAGTCAATCAGGGGGCAACGTCCTCTTAGGTCTGGTCCTCACGACAGCCTCCATGGTGTGTATGTATATGGTCCTCCGGTGTGCAGATCCTGGTCTCGGATCCGGTACTGGCAGAGGACTGGGGGGAAACACCAGCTCCCCCAGATGGCACAAGAGAGACGGAATCAATAGCATTTTAGATGGGGGGAGTAGAGAGAGGGGTGGTTTTCTATGCCACCGACATTGGGAGCGTCTGGTGGCGACGAAGAGAAGCACGAGTTGGAGCCAAACACGTCGATTCAACAGTTCATTGTTTGGTCAGATGGTGGGGTCATGGCCTGAGAGTTCAAAAATATAGTGGGAAAGTTTGGGAACCTTTTACCAAGGAAAACGAATAGAATTGGCTATACGTGAATCTGTCCCTTTGTACCATAGTCACCACGTGAGGGAGGTTGCGCGCCATATGGTTGTGGCACATAGTACTACGTCCAAGTCGGGAGAGAGCTGGGCTTCACTACTAGTTTGCGCAGATTTGCAAAAAAAAAAGGACAATGTTAATTTGTTAAGAGGAAGCCGGATTAATGCAAACATAATGGATGAGTAATGACAGGTTCATGAGATGCAGATGGTGCAAAATGGGTTACGTGATTTGTTGATAATAATGATCGGCGTGCTGTCGACTGATCTAATAAACATCGGGTCTTCAATTTTGTGACGGGTTTGCCATTGACGTCATTGTTACGTGATAAGCTCTTTTCAAAGTGTGTGTCAGAAAATTATGTAATCTCACTGATTCGTGGTATTAAATTTTTAAAACAGTATAAATTAAAGGCCTGTTTCCACTTCTATCACAAAAACCAATTTATTTTGATCTGCTAATTTGTTGCTTAACATTTGAGCATACTTGTCTGATAATATTTTTCATGTTGTGCTTGCTATACATAGACTGCTGAGCCCAAACGTTCGTGATAAAAATAATGATCATGCTGCAAGATTTATGCTGAATAGTTCAGCTCTATTTTGAGACAGCATCGCCTACAATAGAGCGAGACATCTTTTGCCAAAACGACCATGTTCACACCCGCTTCCGGAGTTCCAGCAACGTGCATCAGATGGCAGGAACGAAGCTGTTAGAAGTTCTCGGCAGAAAATCCAACCAAAAGTATAATCGGAAATCGATCCATTTTCTAGAAAAAAAAACGGGAGACAATATCCGGAGGTCGTTGGGCTAGATAAGGATGCTCCATTTCTTGAAGGAAAAAAATACGTCATTGTCATGGGGATATAAAACGCTGAGTGTAAATAGGCCGTACAGTAATCCCCGCCAATTTTGGTCCGGATTTCGTACTTTTCATTCTCAATTTACTGGGGCATCAGACCACTTGATCAATATTTGGCGAGAAAAAGACGTGTCAAGATTGGATGAGTAGAAAGGAAATGTTTTCAGAATTTTGATGCTCCAAATTTTTAAGTAGTTTGAAGCGTGACAGTACTCAGAATCGACAATATCTTTTATCAGTGTGGATAAGTAAAGTATGTAGCACCTTCAGGGCGACGGCTATTCAGTGGCTTTTTTTTCCATCGTCGAAATTGGACTTTTTCCGTGGGCGAAGAGTGTTTACGTTTTCTGTTGTCACAGGCTTCGTCAAATAGAAACCAACCGAGGGTTTTAGCTGAGCTTGACTTTGGTGACAAGACTTCTTCTTCTTGACGTTTCAATTTAATATTGCGAGAGACATTGCTATTAGTCAGGTGTTGAAATAGCTTAGGGAGAGTTTACTGCTAGTCTAGATTTTTCCCAAGGTGAAACAAGATATTGCTATCAAATTATATGCACTTTATGTTAATTACATTTTGTCAAAATTATTTCCGGAAATGTCTCTTCAAATTCAGGTGCTTCGATCATAATATAGAATTTGGTGTTCTTGATCTGCCCGAGGGATAAAAAGCGCTGAGTAAAAACACGAACGTCCTCATAGTCGTTTTCCAAGACTATCAAAGTATTTATGGGGTGTTCTTAAAAGGACTCTTCAGTTGAGACGACGTATTTTTTTCTTCTTCTGCCACTAACCCTCGAGCCATGCTGGTGCGGCAGAAAACACCGCATTAATAAGTGATGGCGTGGAGATGTTTGTAGAGAAAGCAGCAGTGTTTTCCTTACTTATATACGGTTTAGTCATCTGCATTTAAGCTTGAAGGAAAATTTCATGGAACAATGGAATCAGGACTGTTATAATAAGAGTGCCATTTTTGGCCATTCATGACTAATATTATAAAATAATAAACAAAAATAATGAAAATGAAAAGGAATCACATGAAGCGAAATGTAGGTGAACGATAGAATTTTTTGTGTTTGTAGTATATCATTATTATTTTTTTACATCAAAAGTTTAGTAGAATCTCATGGAATTAGATCCTAATTGTGTTTGAGTTGATAATGCGATTATATGCAAAAAATCAGCATATTCAAGTTTGTAATTGGAGGTTTAGTGGGTAGCCTACTGTATAATTATAGAGGTGCATGTAGGAGACAAAAAAAATGTGCATAACCTTGAACTGCATGCCCTGTGCCTAATTATTCGATAATTGAGTTACCGATATGTCGCACTGCCCACTAGAGCGCCCATTAAAGTGATTGGTGGCGCTTATAAATTACCACATATCAACCTGATTTTTTTTGCTCTATTGACTTTCTATGTCACCAACAGCTATGCAAGGGAATGGCCAAATTTTGCCATTAAATTATGTGCACTCAAAATGTTTTTGAATCCACAAATAATTCGCATATGCACATTACTAGCATTATATAGTGTCGACTTTCTGAAGTAAACAATCCATAACTGTTGTACTTAGCCCCTTACCTCTAAATTGGCAAACATGTTACAGTTGAACGTGTGCAAATTCACGTGCATTACTCCTCCGGCTTGAAAACATTACTCGGTCAATTTACCTTGGCACACACACACTGACGCCCGCTCGTTAACGCCCGGCCTGGCCAATCTCTTTGTAAAGTGCGAGGGTAGCAGGCGGTACAAGGACGTGTAGTACCTGTCTGACCTGATCCCATGGGAAGAACCGAGACATTTTACGTTCCTAGAACTGCCCACGCTGCACCGATTATCCCGCCGGATAAGATCAAAGCCGTTATCTCAGGACTGCAGCTTGGGAACCACTGCAGAATCACCTCGAATTCTCATCACCAGAAAAAAAGGACAGAAGTAAACCACCAGCACTCTAGCAAGGTGCACATTTTGCATTTGTTTCAATTTAAAAAAGCAATAAAACCCTCAGATTTTCAACCTTTTTTAAATACAAACTTTCCTAGTGTTGATGGTTGCATAGCCCCCAGGATTGGTCTGTCCAAAACATTTCTGAACATCAACACAAAGTGTCAAAAGTATACGCAGATTTTTTTCTCTTCAAGTTGTCCTGACTGACGTTGATTCGATTTTGGAAAGTTTCTCAAGCCGACACAATCTAATCAGGGCTGTATCACGGAAGCTCATATTCAAGGAGATTAAATTTTGATGCATTGTGTCTGAATTTCTGTTACATACACTCTGCATTGCCTGGGAAGTTTGAGAGTTTGATCTTTTACTCGGAGAGATAAGAAGATGATCCTGAGTGACGGCACTTCTATATAGGACCAGCTTGTTTCTTCTTACTTTATTTTTGTGTGTCTAAGCTCTAAGGTAACCTTCGGCAGCACTCATGCGGCTGTGCTGCAGAGCTATCGCGTTTATCATAAGCGCAAAGTCAGCTCACCTTTAGTCTCCGATGCCTTTACACTAGGATTTTGAGGATTAACAGGTTGTGTGCCCAGCCGGGAGCTCCAATTAATGTACATCACTGTCAAGGCTGTGGAAAAAAAACTCGCATTTTTATAGCTAATGGCCAGTTGCAGTTGCTTGGAAAAAGCTTCGGACATCTGACGTGAAAAGCGAATACGATGTAATTTTTTTTTCTCTAATCTTCATCAGGCGTATCCTGCTAATTAATATTATTTATAGTCATCCTGCAAATTAATACCTCCAGATTTTCTTGCTTGTCATTAATTTTTAAGTAGTAATAATAATTTCTCCCGTGGCGGAAGCATTGCTCCCTTCGGTAATACGTACTGAGAGATCGATGCAGAGGTGTCGATAGCTAGATGTTGCCCATGGAGACTAGCGGAAACAAGAGCTTCGGATATCGCCTATCGGATAGTGATCATGGTTTTCCGGTTGTGAATGGCCTATAGTACAAGTCGGTGCATTATGGTCAAGAGATATGGGAATGAAGTGGTAATGAGAGCTGCGCATAACGTGATTAGTCCAAGAGGCTTCCTAATAATTACTAAACCCGATTTAATTATCGGACTTACTGCGACGCGAATCTGAATATTACTGTAGAAGGCATGAAGAGGTTGAAAAGGGGTGCCAATTATATTGGCATGTTCATTACTACTCAGAATGAGCGAGTGCTATACAAAAGGGGCTTTGAAAATGAGGCGTATCGGAAAACTTCCTTCTATTCTGATTGAAGCCATTAATTTCCACAAGTGCGCGTTATATTGAGGGGGGCAATCTCATTTTCTGAAAATCCCAGCGTTTTAAACCCTGCATATTCAATTAGCGTAATGAGATCATACTTGATTGTATTCTTGAAAAACAATCGATGCATCTACTTTGCTCCCAAATCTGCTCGAATAAGGCATATATTTTCAATATTCAGATTACAAAGGAATGTTCTTGATGGATATGTGGGCTTATTAATGGCGCATTATATTTTGCTAATTGCTCGGATATGACGCACATGTTTGTTTTGTTTTGTTTTAATTGTCCCATGATATCGACGTGTTTTAAATATCTCATGATATCGATGTGTTTTAAATATCTTATGATACGTTTTCAACAGAAATGTTGAGAGAAATGTTAATGTTTGAGAATTCTTTTTGGAATGTTCGGGTTGGTTTATTGAAGAAACTCGAGGCGTCATGGAAAGACATGAAAAGAGAGCAATTTTTTTGTAGAGAGCCAGAAACAGGAGATGCGCAGAAAGCAAAGAGACAAACCGATGCAAACTTTCTTCGCATTTTTCCCAGCATCCACACAAAGGAAACAGATATGCCTTTGTACATTGAAACCTGCCTAGAGCAATTCGTCTTTTTTTCCAAGAAATACTTTACCCCCATATGTTCAACTCACACTTCGTCCGATCCGTTAAAAAAACGTTATTCTGTTACATACGAAATCGGTTTACCACCATTAAATAAGAAAATATTGTTCCATGTCATTTGTGAGAACATGTACTGTACGTGAAATAATTCGATACAATGTAGGCTACAACGATTGTATCAGGAGTGTAGAACAATATTTATTCGTCGAGTACTGATGGGAGATAAGTCAAATGCGGATGTTTGTAAAATATTCCCAGAAAATCGTTAATAATAATTGGACTACAATATGATTCTATCTGGCTGCGAATCCGGACACTTGTGCGGGTATTACTCAGGTAGGAATGTTTGATCCGTGGCATCGATCGTAGGAAATGAGGGAGAGGCGGGGGTGGAAAATGTAGTGGGGGGAAGGTAGAGGGAGAGGGGGAAAGTCATGTGACCATGGACAGAAGGGCGAGGATTGGCGTGCAGCTTTTTCGCAGATAGGGTTTCGCGGAAGCGCGAGGTACCCAAAGCCCGCCACTCTCCAAACTGAGCCGGCCGGGTTAACCTCACACACTCTCTCTCACATCACACACCGGCAGTAGTGTGATGTCAAAGCACCACACGCGACCGACACGCGTTCAGTTCACACCCGCATCGCTCAAAAGCATCGTCTCAACACTTGTCATCTATTAAAAAGGTAAGGATTTCTATCGGTTTTGCGTCCGGTGTCCAGAAGTGCGTCACGCGGACCCTAACCCTCAATGTCACGCGCAGTCACAAAACACTCCAAGTGGTTTTTCTTTTTAAATACTGGAAACATAAGTGTTTTCACGTCCACATGTTTGATGTTTGTTTTTGAATGTTTGTTGTTGAGATGTGCCAGTCGGCCGTTGACAAGGTTTTCTGGGTTAGTATTTGCGTTTGTCTTTAATTCGACTCCAAATCGATGTCTTGTGGACAACTCCAAGATGAAAAGACAACCGACGCTTGTGTACACTCAAACGTACACACTGACAAGTGACATAGCAATAATGCAATCATAACTAGGCCGTGACTGCTCGTTGTTTGTCGTTTCAGCAATATTTGTACACCCAACTTTCAGAGTGACAATTTAGCAAAAATTACTGAAAAAGCGCAGTATTTTATGAACATTAATATGTATGAACAACCTTTGAAAATAAGAGCTGCAGGTATAACATTTGTGAATTAATTACTGCGCTGATTCTATAAAGTTTGAAGTTCAATAGAGGTTACATACAACGTTAAAGAGTGAATGAACTTACTCCCCATGGGAAGTCCGCCATCACTAATCTTCTTAACTGGAAACGTCTGTCTCCGGATGTGACTGTAGTACTTTGTATTGCTTGATTTACTTGCGCTATAGTTCACAAACCTTCGCTCGTAAGTTTTCTCTGTTGAGTGAAATGTCACGGTTTAAAAATGTGGGCAAAAATGTAGCCTCAATTTATTGGCATGTTAACCTACTTGTGTAAGTTACGATAATGAGAATATGCTGTCTTATGTGAACTTTTAGAGAAGTTTAAAAAATATATATTATGAGAGAAAATAATGATCGTTCCCACATTAAGTATGACATTTTAAAAATAACCCTTTAGTTTCCCAATAACCGCAAATTTTATTTTCATATAAGCCGAATTTTTTTCCCTTGGAAGAATTCCGATGATTGGAAAAATGTCAAGTTCATGAATGGCCCGATTCCTCCCAGGATAAAGCCCTCCTTTCACAAAAACTCTTCGTTTCATCTTCCTTCATGGTTTTATTGCCAAGAAGAAATATATACCTATCCGGAACCCTAATGCGCTTTCATATAAGCCAGAGTCGATACCGCCTAGAAAAGTTGTTTTTCGTGACGTTCTCGCACAAGAAAAAGAAAAGCCAATACCCTTCCTGACATATATAGGATAAATAACAAGAACTCGCGAACTTGGAGCAAAAGTGTAAGCTTAATTGGCTTTAATTCCTGAGAAACTCAATATTTGGAACGTCCTACGTCGCCCAGATAATTAGATTGATAGGCCTCCTGCAGATAAGTAAATACAGCCCCGAACTTTGATGTTGACTAAAGGTATACTGGATTCCTGCGGGGATTTTTTGGTTACACGCCTCCGAATGACTTAACACTAACTAATTGCTGCATATTTAAAGTGGGGGATAACTATTTGATGGGGGGAAAATCCGCTTCATTGATGGCTCCGAAGGCTTAACTCCTCTAATGCGGAATGAACGCCGCGTTTTCTTGGCCAACAGGATTAACGCTCGAATCTGTCCAGAGGCATAAACAGGTGCTGGAACTATCATTATCGCGATTAAAAAAGTTACAGGCTCGCTAAATAGGATATGCAAAAAAAAAACTTTGGCATGAAGCTGTGGATAAGTAAAACATTCAAAGTTGACTGTAGTGTTTACTTGCACAATTTATTGCTAACACAGTACTAATGAGGACATCGAAAAGTCAACTGAAAAGGTCAAGGTGACAATCGGGGTCAGAATTGTCTAGGATTTGGACGACTGTAACACGCGCAGGTACAGTACAATTCGAATTCCATGCTGTCATGAATAATAATTAAGACTTCACTCTTGATCTCTCTAATTACCCTGGATTTCATTGGATTAAAACATTGTGGACTTCCGCGGCTCTAGATGGCTATTGTTACTTTTCCCGGCTCATCCTCCAACATTCCGCAAATTTTCCTGGGGAATTAGGAAGCCAGGCCATATAATTAATGATTATGGCAAAGACTCTGGCCAGAAACGAAACTTTGAAGTCTCTGCAGGAGGGAATTAAATCCTGCCAAACAAATCAGCAGGGAGCGATTTACTTCTCGCTTCGAACCTTACATCTCATTTGCATGATGAAATCCAGGCTTTTTTTTCTCTCTGTGTCTGTCTGTCTCTACCTCTCCAGGCGTCACTCTAAAACGAGCGTTAGCTTTCTGTGATTGAACTTTAAAAAAAGAGAGTCTGCTGGGACGTACAACAAATTGCAATCATTTGTGAATTCCATGTTTAAATTGCTGCGGGGAATCCTCGGTGGAATAACTATGCTGGAAACAATTTTTTGCAATTTATAATGCATTTTTCACTATTCGACTGCGAGTAATTTTTCCCTTGCTAGTTCTGTCGAATTGCGAGCATGATGGCCACGCTAATACAGAGTGGGAGGTATGTAAGCACGTTTCATGCATGACTATGTTAATTTCGTTGCTGTTTTTTGCGGACCGAGCAGCTCTAAAATGTACCTGCATTACGTACTGTACAATAAAGTGACACAGGAAATGGCCATTTAACTGCGAACATTGTGAACGTCAGAGACAATACTGTTGTGAGCATTTACCTGCATAGTGAATATTCAGGGTACGAAACTTCGCGTTGTTTGCTCCATCAACCAGTTTGAAAAATTATTAGGACATGTTCTTGTGGTACTGATTATTGGGGAAAACACAATTATTGCAACTGGTTGTTGTATTAAACATAATTTATGTAGTCTCTGTAGGTACTGTACGTCAATGATTTTGAACATTATTTTTAAACTATATGATGATATTATCTAATGCTATAGGTATGACATTACCCGTAATTGAGCAGTGCTTGACATTCAGTAATGACGAAAAATATATGCCAATAATCCATTAAATTGCGACCTACGGGGAAAGGTAAACCTAACTAATGGAATGGAAATATTATGGTTACTAAGTGCAAACAATATCGGCTGTAATATCCGTCGTGAAATTAATAAGAAGCGGATATGTTTTGCAAAAGGTCATTATTGCGCCACAGGGTGGCTCAAAACTGTTTCTAACTGACTTAATGTAATAAAGTAATTTATTTTCGGTGGCCATGAGGGTTTGACAACAGGATACGACATATACGAAGTCACCAGGTCGGAATATGATTACAGCAATTACCGCCCAAATTGCTCCGTAATTTTTTTTTGAGGCCACCAAAACCATCAGCTTGTGTGGTTTTGTCCAAGAGTGCTGCTCTATAAATGCTTCCGTTGCATTAGGTCCTATGTTCGTTTCCTCTTTTCCTTCTAGAGAAACTAAAGTGCAGTCACGTAACTTGTGTTGCTCGCCTGCTGATCTCAAATTGGAGCAACTTGTAGTTTGTGGGGCCCGATAGTCGTGACTAACATTGGACTAAAAGTCTACAGTCCTAAAAAGGGAGGCTGTTTACCACAGTAAGCTGAACAACATCATTATAACGTGCAATAAATATGATTCTAAAAATAAAATCGATCGCTCTATAATTATTGTGTGTTTGTTGTATGACCAGAAGGAAATTGCACCCACTCAGCTAATATTACATACGCCCCAGTGGTGTGTGAGTGGGTGTGATTACATCGAGAGGGGTCGTGTAGGTGTTGCAGGTGAATAACGTTCTTCGTGACCTTTTTTTGTATTGGCCACACGAAGAGTGCCATCAGGCTGCAACGATAAGGACCAACGCCCATCATTCTACAGTTCAGCAGGCCAATAAACGGGCTTAAGCCGGGTGTCATTATTCGCGGAAAAAATATTACTGGAACGTCAATAGTTTTGCCAATAATTGTGGACCCTTCGAGCACTACAATTAATGAAAGATAGAATGTTCATTGAATATAATATTGACTTATGGCCTAAACATAAAAAATGTTCTACAAATATATACTAATTTTTAATATAAAATAATGCCAACAGCATTGAAGCAGATAAAGGTGCCGGTTTAAAATGACATGAAGGTTATTGTGGCTCATATTTAATTTGCATGCTGGGTGGGGACATTTTGAGGTACAGATCTGGAACACAAGCTCATAAAGCAGGCATTACGACCTTTTGTAATTAGTCAACAGCGCGGTTCGAGATTCCTGCATAATTGGCCATTTCAGTTTTTATTTCATTTTAAATCCCCGGTTTTTGTGCACCTCCTATTTTCAATTAATCCGCACTTTCACAATTTTATGTGTGGATTTCATTTTTCTGCTGTCCGCTCTTGCTGCTAATTAGTTGACTAATAGCTGTCGTCTGCAGCAGATTGATCGACAATGGAGGCATCATACTCCAAAAATATGGAATATGGGTTTAACCTTTCCATTGCCCTTGATATATTTTTTTCGACGGTTGATCCCTCCGAAGTCCAATAAGTCGAAAAGCATTTCACTGTGTATCTAACGGTTGGAATGTGAATGCAATTTTTTTTTTCGATATGGAATTTGACGGAGTAAAACCACATTTTGAAAGTCGGGAAAAAAATAACAAACCCAGGGTACGACCTTCTCGAGACCTTGGGTATTGATTTGCGCTCCTTTTCTACTCGCCCACACCTTTATTACTGCTTCATAAAGGTTGTGCCCGCATTGTAACACTATGGTAAATTCCTAAGTCTTCATAATATTGCTAATTTTGTGAAACACCCTGGGTTTTTTTTGAAGCAAAAGTTGGCCATGTAACGAGGTGTTGCAATGAAGGAAGATCACTCGAAAGCAATCAAGTCCAGATAGTAACCATGGCTTGAAGTCGAGGCAACATATGTCACTCTTTTGTAATGTAAACCGCATGGCATCCTCTCCACACTCAACTTTCGAATATTTTTGGGGGATTAACCTATAGGTTATGTTTTTCGCAAACAAAAAATCTGCAGGCTATGATTTAAACTCAAGTGCACTTTTTGGGAAATTGGAAAGGCGTGGAAGACCTTTTGTTTCCTGATGCTTGGATGCCCAATTCAATCAGCCCTGGGTTTTTTTTTGGTAATAACGAAGTGGATTGACCTACATGTGCCATGTATTTTTTTGCGGTGATTTCAGCGCTTCTAATCAACTCTTTGCAGACATTTGATTCATCTGGAAATGTTTTAAAAGTCTTTTAATTTACAGACTTTTTTTGTATGAATTCTACAGTACTTGTTGGGGATATTTTTAAATATTAATAGTCAACTTTTGCTGCACAACTTTGAGTCTGTTTATCGACAGACACATGCTCATCCCAATATAAGCCGTCCTTTATGTTTGTTATTAACTTTTTTTTCCTCTTTCATAAGACATGAAAGAGCTTTGTTGGAAGCGACAGGCTTGTCGGTCCATTCGTTTACTTTTTCCATCAATGACAAGGAGTTGATCATTTCTTCCTTTTGCACGTCAGTGTCTTTATTCAAGAAGGCCGTTGTATAGAAAGAGTCGGTAAACTTTGAACTAAAAAGCATGAGCCAATCGCTCCTTATGTGACAGGAGCCAGGATGGTAAAACTTACATTTTATGAGTGGGCGTAAAGGCTTTTGATGGCCACTTGACTTGGTGAATTTCATGCAATTTCTGAAAGGAAACGTGGCATGAATAGACGGGAGAAAAATGATCAAAATTGCGGAGTAATTACGGTGTTGGATATCAAATTGCAGTAATTTTGAAGCTTGTTTGGACAGAAGACCAAGTAATTGGAGTACTAGAATTAAAAGCCCACAACTTTTTGAAGGTTAGAAAAGTGTAACTTGCGTCATATCCAAACAAGGTGACCTGTTACGCAGGCCGATGGAAATAATTGGCAGTTCATATTTTTTTGGCCGCTTTGAAAGCAGTGTTATTAATATTCAGTTGCTTTTGTATGAAAAGCTAAGATTGCTGACGTGTCACGCCGGCCGCTAACTAGAAACCTCACATGGCTGCTTCTAGTTAGTTGTACGCTCCGGGCCAATCAAGCAGAACGCTTTTGTGCTCTCAAGCATCACCGCTTCTTCTCATCTCCAACCTCCATAGATGCTGTGGAGCAGGTCATTACATGTAATCCCAGGTGCATAACCAGCCTTCATACAGTATAAGCCAAAGTATGCGAAACTGAAGGTGTTGAATGAAAACAGCCTCATTTACATGTATGCAAAGCGTGTTGGGTTACATCACACCATGATGAAACCAAAGTGAAGGTGAAACCTTTCACTTTCATGGAAAAAAATATATTGATTTTATTGCTGATATTGCTTGTGATTGTGCTGTGCTTTAATTTTTTGTGTTGATTAAGACGAATGTTCCATGCAAATGATGTTGTGTATAGTGTAGCACGTTGGCAGGGAGTCTCGGAGTTGTCTTTTATTGTATGGGAGAGGATATCCTTTTGGGTGGATCGAACCTGATCGACCTTTGCCCAAAGGGATTTCTTCCACGCTGCTGGTCTTCTGAGTGCCTGTGGGTAGGGTTGGGGGGGAAACTCTGGAAGAAAACAAGATTTTGTAGGACTTCTGGTCCAGAGTGGTTGTCAACAGCTTCAGTTCCCATTATCCCGCTTCATTTGCCTGGCATGTCATTTCCCGAGGGAATCAAATGTAGAAAAACAACTGACTTCTGAGAAATCAATTTTCTTCAGAGATAATTTGTAATGTTGTCACCAAACAGTCGCATTGTATTTTGAGAACGTGTATAGGCCGTGTAGGTAACACTGATCTTTCCCCCTCACATTAAATATGGATATGGGACTCGCCAAAGGCATTGCATGTCAAAACTTTTCGAAAGCAAAGTTTGAAACCAAAAGTTGCTGAGATCAATAAGTCAGAAGCGATACTTTCATGGCATCATACTTTATGTTGGAAAGGTTATTGCAGGACGTTGCTTTTTTATTACCTAATGAAGCCTTGATATGATAACACTAATGCACAGCGCCGTTTTTTTTAAAATATTGACGCAACACTACTAAACCCGTCTTATCTTCTTTGCATGAGAAGAGAGCAAAAACAGGTTTTTCATTTCCTTCTAAGTTGTGGGGGTGAGGTTCTCCATTGTAACTGATGGAGAGGCTTCTCTCTAAGAGCTCTTGAAGATCTTTGCACCACCCACGTTGGGGATTTGCGGGCTATACAAAGAGAAGGAATTACAGGGGGAGAAAGAAGACTTAAGACCTTGGCATTCCAATCAAGGTGAGCAATGGATATATCCGGTGGAAACTTGATAAGAGTAGGCTTATGAAATACGTGTCTTTTTATCTAACGCGTTATGTTGTAAGTGCGGGTGACTGAAAGTAATGACAAGGTGCTCGAGATTAGCCAAATCATATGGCTGTAAATTGATCGATTGATAGATCCTCTTGAGAGTACACATTTATTTCTTAGGCTGTTATTTGTGGCGAAGGACGACACATTTGGAAGTATCAATAGTACTTGAATTCTTTAGAATAATTGCGCATGTACAGCATGTGCCATAGTACTCTAATGTACATTTTGACATGGTTTGTACTAAAAGTGTTACACGGATTTTTTGGGGGTGAAAATCTGGCTCAGTGTCAGGTACAATAGAGCACTTATTGTGGTGGGCAGCAGCTGCGAATAAGCCGCGTACAATAGAGGAGCACTTGAAAAAGCAGCTCTTACATTCAATATGAGCTCGTAAAATTTTGACAGCCTGTGTGCGAAAAGTGGGCAGGCACATTACACTGTACAGAACGTCAATAAAAGGGACATTAATATTACACCGCACCTTATAAATCATGGATATGCGAGGCTATCGATTTCAATTGACTTTTTCAATCATTTCTGCTTACAAGGTAAGGAACGAGATTGAAATATTGTAAAATATATGTGTTTTTTTTTTCTCCGTGAATAATAATAAGATGAATATTATCTGTTTGTAATAACTTGCTCCGGGCAGGTACGACGTGGCATGTTTTACTCCCATTTGCAGTTCGAGTTATGTAACATTGTATCGAGCTACTCCCTAGTGAACGAAGGTGAAAGTACCTTAAATAATTACGGGGTTATGCAAGGTGCCTGAACGTCACGAGGTCTCCTGGGGGTTTCTTTAGCCCAAAGTAAACTGAGACAAGTTGTAGCAACCCAGACTTTATCAAACATTTGTGTTCCCACTGTCTCTTGACAGTAATATTTTTAAAAGGAAGTCTACAGGGATTGTTCAGTACTTCTCTGAATTAACACAAATGGGTGTCAGGTTGCATACAAAGCATTTTAAGGTTTGTGCTGCCACCACGCAGTAGACTTCTGCGCATAATGCATGCACATCCATCTCGGACAGGAGTACTTGAATATATTATATAATTATCATGATAGTACTTCCTGTACTTTTTCATTTCTTTTAAATCACTCTCATTCTTTATTGAAAGGCCCTCGTGTAATGTGTGTACAATAAAATAAATGATAGGAAAACCCTCGCTCCGCTCGTATTTTCCTAGGGCGCTGGCCTAGAAAACCGCTCGCTTCGCTCGCTCTTTTCTAGGCCTGCGGCCTACAGTGCCCACCACATTTTCAATCTCTTCGGACTTATTGCCAGTGAGGATGCCGATCACATCCACACCCCCCACCCTCACCCGTTCCTCCGTGCATTCACATATATGTGATTCCCTATACCCTGCGACCAATCTGCAATCCCAGCACCTGGCTGGGAAATATGCATTTGCCCACCTCAACATACCCATACCTTTGCAATTTAAAAAAAAACCCAATTTATTATTGTATGAACAAAAATTCACAACCTCTACGCCTCTATTCGCATGCACTCGCACATGTATCTAAATCATATGCACGCTTTCTGACCACGTTTTTCTAACTGCTCATAACTTCCCTTTACTAATAAACAGTCAATGGAACTTGGCAGTGTCTGTATTAGACCAGTGGTTCCCAACCTGGGGGTCGCGAAGCCTTCTCCGTGGGTGTCGAGGGTGGCCGCGATTATTTTAATAAATAAAAAATAACTACAATTAAAAAATAATATTACACGATCAAAAACTGGTTTAATTCTTCCCGACACTTTC
>JYFJ02004819.1:12500-29277 GCA_000934665.2 Catajapyx aquilonaris | reverse complement strand
TTAAAATGCAGGTTACTTGAGTCCCACTGACAGGTATGGCCCCTTCGGAAAAGTAGGAAATAATCTTGACTGGGATTCCTATTTTCAAGTATGAAATAAATTTTTTTAAAAAAGAGACGGATTGCTACCTTGATTGCAACAGTATCAGCATCATTATAGTCATCCAGTTGGAAATGATGACGACCCTAGTGACAGAGAACTGTTTGCAAAATTTCTGTCATAGTAAACCACATGCACAATGTCAATGTCCAATGTAATACTCCCTCACCAAAGGATCATGTTAGCTAGAAGCTTAGAACTGACACTTTCGAACTCTTGCTGAGCTCGGAGCAGACTACCCCAACGTCCCCAAGTATCAACACAAAAACCTGTTCACGGATAGCCAACATGTCAGCAGAATACAACCAAAACAATATTCATCACAAGATGCGAGTCATTTCTCCATCATAGGGGGTTTCTCAGTTAAGCACGACGACTTCACACATGCATTATTGGGAGTTTGAAGACGTTTTATTTATTTTCTCGGCAGTCTCTGGAGGGCCCAGCCTGATTTTTGGCAGTCGCCTAGAACATGACCTGGCCTTTCATATGACATATCAATTTTCAAAATCGAAGATGCATCAATTCCTTAAAAACCAGGTCAAAGGTCACATTACGAAATTCCGGAGCAGAAATTGCGCAATATTTTTATTAAAGTGGCTTGTTATGATTCCTCTAACTGTGATCTACCCGTAGATATGCTCACCATCCAAATACGACCAATAGAAAAAAAGTTATTCAAGAAAATGTCCGAAAAACCGTGCCGTGTGCTGCCCGATGGTAACAATTTCCGTGACTTACCACGCTGAACAGGTCAAACCAATTAACGCGAAATTTGGCCCGATACCATATCTCCATGAACCCTACAACTCTGCCAAATTTCGTCAAAATCGGAGATGGGGGGGTTTCATGAGTGATCGCCTTCACGTGGATTTACCCAAGAGCAATAGAAATATGAGAGGAATGAGAGGACATTATACCATTTTTATTAGCTTCTTCACTTTCAGTTACTCAGGTCACAAACTGCAGTTGCACAGTTGTTTCAGCCCCTCTTCTCCTGCTACCACATAGCTCCTCCCTCTGTGTTGCTGATCCCTCTTCCTGTGCTTCCACCCCCACCCCCAATTCCCACTATTCACTGTATATTTCTGATCTTCAACCTCACCTTTTTTCTTCGTGTCTCCTGCATCCTTGTCCAAGATAATAATTTTGGAAATGAGGGGCAAGTTATATAGGGGGTCAGTTTTATTTGTTTTGCTATTCACTCAATGCTAGTGTTGTGGTTCTACCTGTAGCTGTCTTCCATGGTTATGCAATGAAACTTGCTTATAGCAGACTCAGTATATTCAGAGAAATATTTTCTATTGCAAAGTTACTTTTTGAATCTGGTGGTGGATTTTCTGTGCAGTTTTATGCATAGTTCTGTAGCAGAAATGGGCCAGAAAGGAATATTTTCACAGAATGGACCTAGCTATAGCAGGTGCAGCGGATGAAGAAATCAGGCAAATTTTTAATGCTGTTTTTACGACATATTTCATGTATGTCATGTAGTTATTGTTGGAACTTAACTGATGAATGGTATTGCAAGTCAGTGAAACCTCTAAATAGCAGAATCGATAATTTCTGGCAAAATATTTTATATCACACAAGTATCCACTGCATTGAACAATACTGAATTAGGAATTTTTTTTTAGGTGCATGAACATGATTGTCTCTGGATATGTTCCATAGACTTAAGTCTGTAATTAGGGGCCTTCTGGCATGCTTTGAGTGCCTTGAAGTGTACAAAAGATGTACAGGGCATGGAAGTGGTAAATAAATGATTCCAAATAAGTTGGGCTGGTGAAGAAGAATGGGGTCTATAAAACGATTACGTAGCTTTATCCTCAGGTAAAATGAAAAGCATTCCTTTTTTTCCATAAGGTAGTATCCACATTCTGGCAAGGCTCTCCATTACACCCAAATCCACAAACCACTCTCTCTCTCTCCCTCTTGTAAGAGAGAGAGAGAGAGAGAGAGAGAGAGAGAGAGAGAGAGACTGAAAAACGCAAACAATTACAGCATTATACTGCATCCATTACATGACGCTAAAATGAATGGGAAATCCTGCCTCTGTTCTTGAACTGCAACATTTTTCTACAGGAGATTAGTTTCTGCTATACTCCCAGTCAGTGTACCCTATAGATAGGTTTCACTGTATAAATGCACAAAGATGCCAACATTTCACAACTGTCACTATTCAGTTAATGGATGTCTAGTGATGACATAATTTGCTGATAGTTTTTACTGTTTAATTGCCTGAACCATTTTTCTGAGTGCCTTTGGTTTACCTTACAGATGCATGGGAATTTTAAGACCTATTTGTCCATGGTAATACACACTTATTGCACAGGTACATAATCTCAGTTTTAATAATCTTGTTTTCTCAGTGGTCTATTCCGGAGCAGTGCTTTGATTGGGACAGCAAACGTCAAGCTTCTTGCCTTGGAAAACAAGTGTATCCTCCATGATTCATTTGATGTATGTATAGCAGTTTGAAGCTCTTTTGAAACAGTTTTTACACATTAGATATTTATGTCTATCGTCTCATTTTTACATTCAGATAATGGAAGGAAGGAAGCAGGTTGGTGGAAAGGTGGAAGTGAAGATACGCCTTCGAAACCCAATTCTCTCGAAGCAGATTGAGCAAGTGACGGAGAAGTGGCTTCACATTGACTCCAGTTAGGTGGGTTAGAAGTCCGTGGGTTTTATCAAAGACTCGAAAAAAGGGTGCTGTGTATGAGTACATTATTATTCATGATCACCTTTGTTGCTTGTCAACTGCCAATGTCTAACTCTTCAATGCACTTATAAATTATTGATCAGCATGGAGGACCAGGTGATTACTTTTTTATGCATCCTTTTTCCAGTAATTTCAAGGCTTATGATTAATTCTGTGACTTGAGTGTGACCTGATAGAAGAAAGAGTGAATAATCTACATCTACATGTCATATAAATACAAGGAAGTGTCATTATTATTATAGGTGATATCTTGGATTTATTATCCTTATGGAGTTATCTGGATTGGTCCAGTGAAAGATGAGAGTTCGACAGGTTTTTATTGCTGCATATGCATTAGTTGCACAGTAAAGGTCACAAAATTTTATGGCCCGATTCCAGGGACTGGCTTTGTGAAGCCACAGATTACAGTGGTATAAATAGCGTCTAGGTTGCAATTGGCAGTGTCATTTATATGCAATGTCATGATGCTGACCTCTTTGTTCTTCCTTTCTTTTTTTATATTTACGGGAGTTTAGTCAAGAGTCCAGCTATCTATTTTGAGACAGTACAGGACTAGGCCAGTTTTGTTTTTCACGCCTCTGCCACATGGGCAGGGAAATTGCAACATGTGATAAGCACGTGACCACATGTTTACCTTCTTGTTGACCATAGCAAATTCTGCATGATGGGAATAGCTGGTTGAAAAGTCAAATGTTGAGTCTCTTGAGTCCATTTTCTAGTGAGTGATTTCATGGGCTGATTATGCATATTGTCTGGCTTGTTGTACTTTATAGCTGCCCACAGACAGCTTGGCGAATGTTGTTGGACAATAAACTAGACAAAAAAAGAGCCAAGGCTGCGTACTGCAAGGCCAACTTTCTGTTGCGTAGTAACAGTGGGGTCACAGGGAGAAAAAGAGAACAAGAGAGAGTTACAAATGGCCATCTACTTTTAATGAAAACTGGGTATATATACACATCAGTAGAAGCCATACTGGAAAATATCACACAGCCCCTTTTAAAATATGCATGGAAACTTTCAGACTCAGATATCTGTGCATGGAGTCTTGCGAAATTTTTTGGCTTGAATACTGAATGCCAGGTAAAGAAATATTCATGAATATTTTGCCTATCTGTTACACATCAGAGTCTGAAAATTGCCTCTGCATAAACATGAAAATGCAGGTGTCTCCAATTAACCATGGTTACATGTCGATTCTAAGAATTATGTAAAAATATTAAGAGATCAAAAAATGTGACAACATTTGTCATTATTTTAAAGTGCTGCCTTGGGAGAGAACTGTGATGTTACTCACGAAAGGAACTGTCAGCATCAGCTACATACAGTTGAATTGCTCTTTGTTTAATTAGGGGTCAAAATTCATCCAAACGTTTGGTTTCAACCTGTATGTGGAAATTGTGATTTGTTGAGGCGGTTCAACTGTAATTATTACTGCTTTCTATTAAGGAGATGAAATTCTTTTTTGCATCCAACAAAAAATGGAAACTGTACATTATGCACACTTTATAAAAATCAGCAAACAAAAAAAAATGTCTGCAATATCACAAAATCATGGATTTTCAAATTGTCTTGAGATGCATCAATGTGCAGGTGACAGGATGAGATTGAGCGAGTGTGGGAGGGAAAGCAGTGTGTGTGTGGCTGTGGTTGCAGTGACTGCTTGTGAATAGGTGGCAGTTGGGGTGATTTTTCTATTGTTGACTGCACTGCTATGGTTGCCAACAACCACTCTGTCTTTTGAATGACGCTTAACGTGCTTGGTGAGATGATCAGAGCGCATGAACCTGCGCTGGCAGACCATGCACTCAAACTTCTTCTCCCCAGTGTGGACCCTCTTGTGACGAGAGAGTTCATCAGAGCGGGAGAAAGAGCGTCCACAAGACTCATGGGTGCACACAAATGGCTTCTCTCCTGTGGAAAATAGGGGTGGTCAATTAATATCACTGGAACAGAAACACTGCTTCTTCCTGCCTATATTATTAATTAAGAAATGTTCAGGAGGTGCCTTAATTTTTTAATTTAACTTAATTTAATTTAATTAATTCAAGATGTGCACAAGGGTACCATCAAATTTTTTTTGGCAAGTGTGTATTATCCCTTCTTGACCATCTGAATATTTATGTGGAATTAAATACAATGAGTGTGACTATTGGGCTGAAATCATACAATTATGTTATTTCTTATACCTGGTAACCTAGCATTAGATCAAAATTGCTGCACCTTGAACAGTGTTTCAAAATGAAGTTGCCCTATGCTAGATATGCAAGGGAGGGCCTATACATGTGATCCTACTTTTTGCCAAAAATTATTATTCTTGTGCTGGATTAGCTGCCAATAGTGCATTTCATTTTTACCTTATGAAAAGTATGATTATTTATTGTTGATTAGCATATTTCTTTGATTTGCATGATGTGCTTTCCTCCCTGTCAAAAGTTACCCTCCTTTCTTCCACATAGGTCAACTTCATATGAGTCAGTTGCTACAAGATTATTGATATCTACCACTCCCAACTGACCTGTATGTGTGCGCACATGTGCCTTGAGGTGAGAGGACTTGAAGTAGTTCTTTGTGCAGCCTTGGAACGTGCAAGTGTATGTCCTTCTTCTGTGAGGCTGTGGCTGCCTCTCTGTGGTAGTCAGTGTAGGTGCTGTTGAAATCAGTATTGGAGACAAGAGGAGATGCTGTTGACACCCCTTTGCCTGCATTTGCTGCGTTCCATCTTGCTGAGTGCCCTGAGGAGCCGCCAAGACAATATGGGTAACTGGCTGCTTGCCATTGAGAGTGACCAGTGGGATCATCTGAGTGGTGGGAAGCTTTGGAGCTATTGCCACAGGTTTGGATGCCGGGAGGTACATAGGGCGGAGGGCATTGGGGATGGGTGGAGTGGTGGGAGCAGCTGCAGGCTTTCCAGGTTCACAGGTTCCATCCTTCCTGGCTCGCATTATGACCGATACGGGCACACCTGTAGGCTGCTGGTTTGTGGCATCTGGGCTGGGGGAGCGGGGAGGAGTGGCTCCCGAGAGAAGAAGCTGTGGGGGTAGAGAGGCACTGGTTACAAAGCAGCCAAGCATCAATTCAAGTGTTCAAAAAGAGTTCAGAAATCCCGTGTCTTATTGCAGTTCAAGAGCTAATTTTATCTGCTGAACTTTCTCAATGATTCAAGTTTAGTATGCCTGGCTGGCCACGAATCATGCAAATATTGGCACTCATCAAAAGTGGCAACTCCAAGGCAGCTTTTTGCAAATGAAAAGAATTAACTGCAATAAGAAATGATACGCACCCTAGCAAGCTCAGAATCCTGGCGTACCCGCTTTCGGACAGGTTCACAGTCATCTAACTCATTGTCAGATGGCTGCGGAGTCAGGGGACATGGGTTGGGCGACTGGGGCAGGTGCGACATCTCGCAAGACGCTGGTGACATCCCATCCTGGCAGCGAGACATGGCCAGGAGTGTGCTCACCACCTCCAGATCTGCCTCATCATGTGTCATCTGCAATGATAAATAGCCCGCATTAGACTGCTATTAAGCCCAGATAAAGTTGTAGGTGGTGTGGGGGAGGGAGGGCTTGTTGCATGTGACCCTCATGCAATTGAAACGTGATAGCTTGTCAAAACAGCATTGGGCTTGGTTCTAACTCCTCATAACAGCATGGGCAAGTCCACTACAGTTTATCTAGAATTCTAGGTGCATATCAGATGAAAGTGTAGCCACTACGCTGGCAATCGCACGAATGGTTATGTCATAATTTGCATTACTACTGCTGGTGTTGAAATGTGACTTTTTCAAATAATGCGCATCGATCTCTTGTATCAGTGTGTGTGACACACCAATACTCAGCTGGTGTACAAATGCATTTACAAGTTAGTATCCATTGATAAACATGCTGATAGTGCAACTGTCATTAATTTTTTCGCTAATTGCCTTCAACCTTCTTATCAGACCCCTGTGACGCTTCCCACAAGTTGTTTATCTACGAGTCTATGTATAGCCCTCCAATAATCCATAATGACTTACGACACCAGGTTTGGCAACTATTTATTATTGCATTTATCAGCTGGCATAACAGCATATCATTTGAAACCGCAACAATGCAGTGTGTCCGCAATGTCTGGCCATCGGGCATCGGCCACACCTCTCCTCCACCCACTCCCGAAAGCATGTTGCAGGGGGAAAAAAAGAAATGAGGTTGAAAGAAACGCGTAAAGTGTCCAGAGGGGGGGTTGCAGGGCACACGTTCCCATCACGTGCTGGCCTGCTGATCAATTCGTGGTCGACGGCGTGATACGCTGCCAGGCGAGGCGGGTTGTTTGTCCCCTCCCTCCAGCCCTGACGTCACATGCCCTCACTCTCGGGGGACGAGTGACGTCACACTTTTGTGGTGTGTGCGCGTGTATGTGTATATTTGAATTTGGACTGATTTGTATCCATATCTCGTCTCTCAAAATGGGAGGGAGAGGGGTTGGTCAAAGGCTGACCTGGTCAAAGACACGGTCACGCAGGTCGTTCCGCTATATATAGAGCCGGTTACCGCAAACTGGGATTGCAGCCTCCTCCGTGACGTCACGTTTTCAAACGGGAGGTTTTCTATTGTTTTGCAATCAGGTGTCAGCAGTTATTATGGTCCAAACAATGCAAATTGCATCTTGCAGTGAATTGTATACATTTACGTAGATATTTCCGTGGATACATGCATAGTTCTGACAACATGCACCTGCAAAGAAATGTCTTTTACCTGTGGTATGGCCAAAGGGGGTGTAGATGGGGGCGACAATGCCATGGTGCTTACTGCCAAAATCTCCATTGAATTCAAAACTGGATGCACAACAAAACAACACTATCCGTCTTGCAGTGGATCCGGGATTTGTCTGGCAACTTTGAGTATTGTTAGCACGGGAGACGATGTTGCGAGAGGAGGGGGAGGGAGAAAGGGCGTGGACCAATAGGGATCGGGGGCGCGGTCCACGGGGAGCCAATTGGGAGCGGGGTGATCACGCGGGTCAAGCATGCTCTGGAAGGATGTGTTCACGTGAACAGCTGAGTGAGGCGTGTGTTTTTTTTTTTCTTCTTTTCTTTACATTCGACCCATCCACGAGGCTGGGCGTGATACCAGCCATACAGTCAACAAGGGGTGGCCCCTCTCTCTCCTTTTCCACTTTTTTTTCTGAGAGGGGACGACGCCCCGGTGACGTCACAAGGGTGATGGGCGTGGGATGCCCCGCGTTGTGTGACGTCAGAGAGAGGGATTCCTCTTGCCTTTCCCCGATATGCGACCCGATTGTTATTGACGTTTTCCGATTGGGACACGGCCAATTGAAATGCGAAAAGTGGCCTCGTTTTTACGGGGGCTTACATGACACGGTGGAGGGTGGACGTAGCATACGCACGTACTACGTGACCCTCGACACGTCGTCATTGCCACCTTGCGCCGGATGTCTGACAGGATTCAAATAATGTCACGTTCTGGTCGTATGTACCTATGTGGGTCATTTCCATGGCCCAAGAATAAATCGGTTGGTGTGCAACCTACACGGTGACACACCTTTTGTACACAGGTCAAGTGCTGTGCTTATCCGGGAGACAGCCTTGTGATATCCTATCGCCTCACCTTTTGTGGTGACTGACCAGGTGCAATTAGCAACCCAGCCTATGCTCTTAAACAATTTGTATGGCACAGGAGAGATCTGACCAGAAACATGCTTTATCATCTCCTCAATAAGCTATTAACCCTGGAACTGTGCTGTGCCTACGAGTATTATGGCAACCGTGCCGTGGGGTCATTTCCGACCCCACCATATTTTGAATTTTTATTATACTTGTATAATACTTTTCAATGTATTGACTATATACAATCATTCTTTGAACAATGCCTAAAATGATCGCTAATTCAAAATAAACCTGCACTTCCTGTTATATACTGTAAAAAAAATTGCAGAAGTTCATTGTAATGATCATTTTAATGCATTTTTTTTCCTTGGGGTCCAAAAAGACCCCACGGCACGGTTCCAGGGTTAAGCGAATATAGACATCAATCATTTATTAGTATTTCCCTGATTTGTTATCATATGTGATAAAAGCAATAGTATCCATGCTTACTTGCACGTAGGCATTACTGTACCAGTAGTATGTCATTTCCATTGCAGTTTCAACAGACATGTTTGTGAGTCATATGAGATGACCTTCCTCTAATGGCCTTCCCAAGCCTGTTACAAATGGGAGGAAAAAAGCCTCCCCATTGCCAAGTCCGTGACCTCACCAAGAGGGATCAATGAAATGAGTACATCAGACATTGAGATGTCCCTTGTTTTATTGCCAAAACATGACAGCCATCAACAAAGAAAATGGTGTTGCTAGTTGTAAATAAGTTAAAAACTGTGATTAGAAACTGTCACACATGCCAATCTCGCATTTTTACAGCCACGCTTCTTACAAAAATACGTTCCTTCCTTTTATCTCCTATCACTGCAGTCCTAATCGCGAGAATAGTGCGGTGAATTAACGCGCATGGCATGCATGCCTGTTACCATGGAATGCAAATTAAATCGTCCATCAAACGGAAGACCACTTTTTTATGTAAGCAACAAAAAAACGAGTCCACACTTACACACATAGCACAAAAAATCCGGTGCGATGGTCCTTTGATCCAGCTTACACAATAAATTAAACTGTTTTAGGTCCAGCGCAATGAGCACACATTCTGTATTTCCTTCTCATTTTCCTGAGATATCACTTTAAAATCTTATTGATTCCCAAATTGTAGGCGGCTTATCTCCTCAATCGATCTTGACTGCAGCATATATCTTCCTGATGAACACATATGCGGCATAGAATCCAATGGTTCCAGTAAGCAGCCAGAAGGTAACTACCATGAGGCCGGTGTATCCAAAATACAGAAGTGTAGGTATGAATTCTGTTATCTCAAGTTTGGTCACAAAGTAAAAGATGGAGTAGGTGAACACATATACTGCAGAGCCACCCGAGACCATGAAGCTCCTCCACCACCAGTGGTAGTCCTGGTAATTGGAAAATGTAATGAGTGCAAGATTGTTGGGAGGACACAATTACACAGAAATTGCTTCACCACCTTGTCACACAACCAGAATTCAACTCCCTACTGTCTTTTATTCTTTTTATCATTGAATTCTGTGAAATCAATTGGTTCATTATCAAGTTATTTGGTCATTGAACTCAGGTCATGAGGTGGGAATTTTATGTGACTTGCAGTACACTATCTGCAAGAAGCTGGAGCTCAATTACCTCTCCACATAGTTGGAAGTAGACCATGACAATTGAGATCTGAGAGCACGATATGACCAGTATAATGAACACCAGGAACAAGAACCCAAACAGGTAGTAGAACTGGTTCTCCCAGATGGCCGTGAAGATGAAGAACAGCTCAATGAACATGGCTCCAAATGGCAGCACTCCTGCCATCAGGGTGCTGCGATAGAAATGACATGATAATAACTCATCGTTTTCATCCAATTGGTGGAAAAATTAACTTATAAAAGGATTAAGTAAGAACACATGACTCACCAGAGAATTGGATTCATATACCAAATCTGCTCAGGAACCTGCCTGGGGATTTGGTTTGTCCTGACTGGATGCTCATAGGGTGCCTTGCGATACCCAAAATAGTACCCCAAGAAGACAAGGGGTTGCGAGATCCCAAACCATAAGCAGAAAAGGGAGAGCATGGTGGGAAAGGGTACAGCTCCACTAGAGTGCTTCCCCCAAATGAAGAAGTTTAGGAAGAAGCCGGTGACAAATACGATGGATGGGTAGAGTGAGGAAGTGAGGAAGGCTGCCCTCTTCCACTCCTTCCCTCGCAGAGTTTTGTACAATCGGGCTGAGAAGTAGCCTGCGATCACTCCCATAAACACATACAAAAATATTGCCGCTGTCATCAGAGCGCCACGAGATGAAGGGGACAGCATGCCCAGCATTGCAAAGACTGGAAAAAATAAATTCTGAAGTCATCACAATGCATAACCAAATTCCGAATTAATCAGTAAAATTAAGAGAAATGAATTAACAACGATAATTTATAACTGTACTTGACGTTTTCATAGCAAATCACAATTAATGTTGCTCTAATGACAATGCCTGTCAACTCATGCAACAGACGTGCAAATGATCCTCCTGACAGCCAAAAGTATACTTTGGGTAAGACACCTCATAGAAGAACATCAAACATCTATGAACATGGAGCATGACAGAGTAATTGTGTATGGTATAATTACAGGTTGATAAACTGTTCACACTTGAAGCCTCTGTCAAGGACATTCGTGACATGCAGTCAGGGATTCATACACTCAGCAGTTTAACGTTCACCTCTCACTCCCTACAGTTAGCTTGGCCCAACTGAATTTCCACCGTACCGGTACCGGTACCGGAGCATGACAGAGTAATTGTGTATGGTATAATTACAGGTTGATAAACTGTTCACACTTGAAGCCTCTGTCAAGGACATTCGTGACATGCAGTCAGGGATTCATACACTCAGCAGTTTAACGTTCACCTCTCACTCCCTACAGTTAGCTTGGCCCAACTGAATTTCCACCGTACCGGTACCAATTAACTTGTGTGAACTACAGATTTACAACTAAATGATAAATGTCCATACTGTTCAAGCCCCAAGAGATGATTTTATAATAAGCATTTTTCCATCATGAAGTAGGTACATAATTATTGAATATCGCATATGCTCAAAATGTCACATCAGAGTGTCTGCGTTGATACTGATATCAGCAGCTGGCAAAAAATGGTGACGGGGTAGGAATAGTGTTCAGATAGTGCACCCCAAGAATGACCATTGTCCAGATCTGTGAAGTTGTCATTCTCCCTCCAACTGTTCTATGCAGCCCCACTATGATTTCATCCATAGGTTTCTCAACTTCAGCCTTGCTGGAATGCAATTGAGTAACTGCTCCTGGGAGTAGTGGGCCCAGCTGATGGGTGTGGGTACTGGGGATTTGGGGGAGGGGATTCCCAGCCACAAAGTTACAAAGGCCAGCCTATGTAAAGATTGCCTCAGTAATAATGTCTGATAATAATTTATGATTATTTTAACAGATCAATATTTGATTTCAATTATAAGTGCTACACAGTTTCTTTTCCTGCAGTTTTAGGTCTTAGCTCCAGACATTAGCTCCTAGGGATTATGTTTTGGATTAGAAGTGATGAGTAGTGGTCTGGCAGACTGTTATGTGATCTTTCACTGACAGTAAAATGAAAAGTTATGTACCTTGTGAAAGCAACATTAATTTACAATATTATTATCTTGTGTATGGGTCTGAAACACTTGACTTACAGATGGTGATAAGGGCCATGAAGAATATCTGTATCCCACTGCCAATAACCGCAGAGAAGAGCCTGGGATGCCTGGGTGGCCTGAACACATCCCCATGGACTAGTTTCCAGCCAGTCTCCTCCACTGTCTCATCCATGCTTTCATCCTGGTTGTATTTGGCAATGTCCCTCCTCAAAGTCCTCACAATGATCATGGTAAGGATCCCCGAGAGGAAGAAGACAACCACTACTGAATTGACAATAGAAAACCAGTGGATCTGCACATCACTCATGGCCAAGTAGATGTCCCAGCGAGAAGCCCATCGCACCTCTGATTGCTTCCACTCTACTGAGTATGTAAAGAACAGGGAAGTATCCTTGCCCTTGACTACCTCCTGAGGTTTTGGGTTCTCTGAGAAGGAGCATGTGTCACCTTCAAAGTGAAGTTCTGATCTGTGGAACAATACAAAAAAGCATATTAGATGGGACATAGCCAAAGTGGGACTACAACAAGCAGTTTGATTACATACAGTAAAGTAAACATGATATATATGAGACTGCATATGAGAAACAAAGGTGGAAAGTATGCAAATGGCCCTCAATGTGGGACACTTGACACCACTTGTCTGCCTGTTACTCCATAATAAGCAAAAGGCCTTCCTTGTTGTTTCCACAAGTTTCATAACAAAGTCTGAATCCCTTCTCACCTGTCAACACTGACAGCATCCACCTCAAATCCCACAACCCGAAAGTGCACCTGGTCATCAGTGTTGTAAGACAGTATGAGGCGCAGGTGGTTGTTAATGTACGAGGCCTCTCCCCTGGTCTGCCCCAGCCGGTATCCATGCTCATACTGCACCTGATGGGTCTCTGGATGTTCAATGCGAGTAGCACAGGGAAGGTTGTCCACTATCCTGGAGAGAGATGTGAAGACAAGTCAAGTTTTTATGCTCTTTCTGCATTATCTAAAGCATATTCTAAGGGGCAAGAAGGGAATGAATGGAAGCTCGCAGGGACGTTGCCATACCGTCGTGGGAACGACGGTATGGCAGCGTCCCTGCAAGTTTATACGGTTCCATTGTTTGGTGAACGTGGGGGATGTCAACATAGCAACGCCTACCAACACATCACGTATGGCAGCGATACAGTAGTGTTTGAATTTCCCGGGCGGATGTGACGATCATGATTTGGCCCAAACTTTGGAGGCCTCGTGAGCCCTAACCAGGTCTCATAGAGCAATGTGACCTTCACTTCCATATACTGGTTTTTCACAAGGAATCTCGCTACCTGAAGCTTGTGCGCCATTTACTGACCACCCTGTATAAAGCTCAATGTCCTACTGTTGGGGGCATTTGAACCCATTGGATGAGTCGGTCTGGCCAGACCAATCAACATATGCCATTGTTGGAAGCAATGGACTTGTGCAAGTGGTCGGAAAACTGGGTGCAGAGGGATGGAGGGAGAGTTCTTCACATTTCTTGACGTTTGTGCACAGTCAAATCCCTCATTACTTCCTACGTAGAATGGAATCTGATAAACTCTCCAACACAGGTGAACAGAAGTGCATCTTGTAGCAATATCATTGTTGAACATGTAACAAGCTAAATCCAAAGTACTTACATGCAGAATTTTTAACATAATTTATCATTTATGGATATGTTAGGCTCAAAATGGCAATTGGCCGAAAAAAACCTTCAAAATACCAGACTTAGGTGTGGTCGTTTTAAACCAGCCATACCTAGTTCTGCTAATTTCCAAACCAGCCACAGCTAGTTCTGGTTGTTACTTCTTATTCACCATCCATCGCCCCATCACCTCCATATCCATAGGCATATTAATAAGCAGGAACGACTAGAACTAGCTGTGGCTGTTTTAAAACGCCCACACCTAGTTCGGGATGGTTTGGAATAACCACACCTAGGTCTGGCTGTGTCAAAGGCAACCGGACCTCGGTATCGTCAGTTTTTTCGGCCAATGGCCTTTTCGGGGTTTCAGCCTAACACATATAAAAATAAGTAATTCACAGTTGGGCAACAAGACAATTTTTTTGTCCATCCACATGTGATGAGAAAAAACTGCAAACTTACTATTTCCATCAAATAGCATAAATTTTGTGGTCTTTTAAAACTCACTGCAATTAAGATTTTTTTTCGCCCGTTGAAATGGAGAATCATGGGTCCTCAGTTGCGCTTGAATCACGATTTATTATTATATCATATTGCATCCTTTTTCACACGAAACAGTAGGCTATTTGTACAATTTTGGTGCCAATACAATTTTTTGCCCACTCTTAGCCCATGTTACAATGCAACAAGGGGCTCCAACCACTGTCAAGCAAAAGGCCATTAATGAATGCAGAGGCAAGCAGCAACCTCAGGGTATGAGCATGGTACTTCTCATGAGGAAATGTGAACTGCTTTGTACAAGAATGCCTGTGAAAGGGTACTGTATATTTATGATTTATCCAATGTATGGCAATCGAGAAAGATTAAGTTCTTCATTACTGCAATAAGGAAATCGCAGTTGCCTACACATGGGAAATGATTTTTCGTGAAGAAAAAATCCTAGCAAATAATTGAGGAGTGTGTGTTTAAAATGCCAAATGAAGAACTACCATAGTAAAGGTAGTACTTGTTGCTTGACTTTGGTATTTTTTCACATTTTTAAGGGCCGGTTGCACCAGTCGCGGTATATGGAAAACGGCGGGTTTTCCGATATACCGCGAGAAGTGTTGCGCCACCTACGGTTTTTCTAAAACGGCCCGTTCCCCCTCCCATTTACCGCCAGATCCATCTACCCGCCGATCCTGCAGCACAAGTTGCTTATACCGCGGGTTTATGGGCGTTGTCATGGTTGCGGACTGGTGCCAGGGATTTTGTGTATTGTGTGACACCTGGTGGCACCCCTGCCACATGGTTGCCGTAGATACAAGACGACTAGCCATACTTCCATGACGTCACGGGTGCTGCGATGCAATCAGCGCTCTCCAAAATTTTTGCCCGCTTACGTCTCTCATGAGCCAGCGTACTACCGAGAACCCCGCGTTTATCTGGACCGGTGCAATGCTATGGAATAAACCCGCGGTTTTTCATGGTATATACGGTGTACCCGCGGTGCAGGGTTCTTCCATATACCTTCCCATATACCGCGACCGGTGCAACCGGCCCTCAAGACGCTTCATGGATTTAAGAAAACTGAACAGGAAGAGAAAATATATTATCAACTATTCTTACAGGATTAGAAGTGTACTGTCCACCTACTGAAACTTTTCCAATATCTTAGGTAAGAGACATTATTTTAAAAATTGCCATGATTATCATTCACAAACTCAGCAGACTACCTCTGAAGTTGATTTTCCATAAATTACTCCCACACTTTGCAAATACCACGCACTCAATCCACCATCCTGTCATTCTAGACCAGTTCTCCAATGCAGCATTGTAACATAGGTGAGCAAGTTAAATCAACTAACTTTAGAGGTAGTCCAAACATATTAACAGGGTAGTCCTAGCCTTTGACAGCAGCCACCTTTGTGCAGTCAAGACAGATTACTTTTTAATGATGATAATGATTTAATAGATAATGTTGCTCTCATACTGACCGTGTGAAATAATATTCAAGCACATATACTTATATTTTTAATCTCAAGGCAGTTTGTCAAACTCTGCCTGATACACTAAAATAATACCAGATGCTAAGACTTCGTATCTAGGTGGAATTTGCTTGAAGTAATGCACATCTGCTTATCTTCTCAATGAGACTAATCAGATATAGACTTCTTATTAAAATGCAGATTCCATTAAAATACTGCATATTTGGTGTCTCAAAGCTATGGCAGAAATTGTATTAAATAATTACAAAACTGTTAATATAGGAGTCTATGTCATGCTGTAACAAATGTACCATGCTCCTGCCCTAGGGCCTGAAGTATAGAGCAAGTAAACCCCTTACAGATGCACGGAGTACTCGTGTTCTATCCTGTTGACAACCGTCTGCGTCTCGGCTTCAGTCCAGTGCATGGGTTTCCCTGGGCTGTGGCAGAGGAGCTGGCATTTGTTGTCCCTGGCCATCCTCACCTCGTAAGCCGTGTTCACAATTCTGTCTCCCCTTAGCACTTCCCCCAAATTCTCCGACTTGTACACCACTGTCCCATTCTTGGGCCGACAGAACTGGAGCGAGTAATACTCATATGGTAGTTGCGTGCGCGTGCTGGTCATCTTGACTGCCTTGACATCGATGCGATCGTCCCGACCAAACTCAACTGGGGCCACTCCAGGCACATAAAATGACCAGGCCCCTTGGCATGCCAGCAGGAGCAGGAACACTCTTGCAAGACACGTCTGAAACATAGTAATGCATTAAGAAGCTAATAATAATAATGGCAATAGCGTGGTTGGTCCCATTGGTAGTTCATTGATTGGTAATGCTGAACAGACCCATTGTAGGTGTCATTTGGCTAACATGACAGTAATTACAGCTGGTGAAGATTGATTAATTTCAGCAGCAGTCACCTGAGTTTCCATTACATAACCAAGCTGCTGAGCACACTTCCCCAATCCCACCACAGCATGCTGCAGTCCGTACTCCTCCTGGGTTTCTGAATCCCCCTCCAAAATGCCTTCCAGTCAGGTGAATGTGTGAGCCAGTCGCTGGCAGCCAATTAATCT